>OY284494.1:28149546-28314275 GCA_958336395.1 Ctenicera cuprea | reverse complement strand
AACTGAAACTGAAACTGAAACTGAAACTGAAACTGAAACTGAAACTGAAACTGAAACTGAAACTGAAACTGAAACTGAAACTGAAACTGAAACTGAAACGGAAGCTGAAGCTGAAGCTGAAGCTGAAACTGAAAATGAAACTGAAACTGAAACTGAAACTGAAACTGAAACAATTTACAATTACTGAAACTGAAACTGAAACTGAAACTGAAACTGAAACTGAAACTGAAACTGAAACTGAAACTGAAACTGAAACTGAAACTGAAACTGAAACTGAAACTGAAACTGAAACTGAAACTGAAACTGAAACTGAAACTGAAACTGAAACTGAAACTGAAACTGAAACTGAAACTGAAACTGAAACTGAAACTGAAACTGAAACTGAAACTGAAACTGAAACTGAAACTGAAACTGAAACTGAAACTGAAACTGAAACTGAAACTGAAACTGAAACTGAAACTGAAACTGAAACTGAAACTGAAACTGAAACTGAAACTGAAACTGAAACTGAAACTGAAACTGAAACTGAAACTGAAACTGAAACTGAAACTGAAACTGAAACTGAAACTGAAACTGAAACAGAAACAGATACAGATACAGAAACAGAAACAGAAACCGAAACCGAAACCGAAACCGAAACGGAATCTGAAACTGAAACTGAAACTGAAACTGAAACTGAAACTGAAACTGAAACTGAAACTGAAACTGAATCTGAAACTGAAACTGAAACTGAAACTGAAACTGAAACTGAAACTGAAACTGAAACTGAAACTGAAACTGAAACTGAAACTGAAACTGAAACTGAAACTGAAACTGAAACTGAAACTGAAACTGAAACTGAAACTGAAACTGAAACTGAAACTGAAACTGAAACTAAAACCGAAACCGAAACGGAAACCGAAACCGAAACCGAAACCGAAACCGAAACCGAAACCGAAGCGGAAACTGAAACTGAAACTGAAAATGAAGCTGAAGCTGAAGCTGAAGCTGAAGCTGAAACTGAAACTGAAACTGAAACTGAAACTGAAACTGAAACTGAAACTGAAACTGAAACTGAAACTGAAACTGAAACTGAAACTGAAACTGAAACTGAAACTGAAACGGAAACGGAAACGGAAACGGAAACGGAAACGGAAACGGAAACGGAAACGGAAACGGAAACGGAAACGGAAACGGAAACGGAATCGGAAACGGAAACGGAAACGGAAACGGAAACGGAAACGGAAACGGAAACGGAAACGGAAACGGAAACGGAAACGGAAACGGAAACGGAAACGGAAACGGAAACGGAAACGGAAACGGAAACGGAAACGGAAACGGAAACGGAAACGGAAACGGAAACGGAAACGGAAACGGAAACGGAAACGGAAACGGAAACGGAAACGGAAACGGAAACGGAAACGGAAACGGAAACGGAAACGGAAACGGAAACGGAAACGGAAACGGAAACGGAAACGGAAACGGAAACGGAAACGGAAACGGAAACGGAAACGGAAACGGAAACGGAAACGGAAACGGAAACCGAAACCGAAACCGAAACCGAAACCGAAACCGAAACCGAAACCGAAACCGAAACCGAAACCGAAACCGAAACCGAAACCGAAACCGAAACCGAAACCGAAACCGAAACCGAAACCGAAACCGAAACCGAAACCGAAACCGAAACCGAAACCGAAACCGAAACCGAAACCGAAACCGAAACCGAAACCGAAACCGAAACCGAAACCGAAACCGAAACCGAAACCGAAACCGAAACCGAAACCGAAACCGAAACCGAAACCGAAACCGAAACCGAAACCGAAACCGAAACCGAAACCGAAACCGAAACCGAAACCTAAACCGAAACCTAAACCGAAACCGAAACCGAAACCGAAACCGAAACCGAAACCGAAACCGAAACCGAAACCGAAACCGAAACCGAAACCGAAACCGAAACCGAAACCGAAACCGAAACCGAAACCGAAACCGAAACCGAAACCGAAACCGAAACCGAAACCGAAACCGAAACCGAAACCGAAACCGAAACCGAAACCGAAACCGAAACCGAAACCGAAACCAAAACCGAAACGGTAACGGAAACCGAAACCGAAACCGAAACCGAAGCGGAAGCTGAAACTGAAACTGAAACTGAAACTGAAACTGAAAATGAAACTGAAACTGAAACTGAAACTGAAACTGAAACTGAAACTGAAACTGAAACTGAAACTGAAACTGAAACTGAAACTGAAACTGAAACTGAAACTGAAACTGAAACTGAAACTGAAACTGAAACTGAAACTGAAACTGGAACTGAAACTGAAACTGAAACTGAAACTGAAACTGAAACTGAAACTGAAACTGAAACTGAAACTGAAACTGAAACTGAAACTGAAACTGAAACTGAAACTGAAACTGAAACTGAAACTGAAACTGAACCTGAACCTGAAACTGAAACTGAAACTGAAACTGATGCTGAAACTGAAACTGAAACTGAAACTGAAACTGAAACTGAAACTGATACTGAAACTGAAACTGAAACTGAAACTGAAACTGAAACTGAATCTGAAACTGAAACTGAAACTGAAACTGAAACTGAAACTGAAACTGAAACTGAAACTGAAACTGAAACTGAAACTGAAACTGAAACTGAAACTGAAACTGAAACTGAAACTGAAACTGAAACTGAAACTGAAACTGAAACTGAAACTGAAACTGAAACTGAAACGGAAGCTGAAGCTGAAGCTGAAACTGAAAATGAAACTGAAACTGAAACTGAAACTGAAACTGAAACAATTTACAATTACTGAAACTGAAACTGAAACTGAAACTGAAACTGAAACTGAACCTGAACCTGAAACTGAAACTGAAACTGATACTGAAACTGAAACTGAAACTGAAACTGAAACTGAACCTGAACCTGAAACTGAAACTGAAACTGAAACTGAAACTGATACTGAAACTGAAACTGAAACTGAAACTGAAACTGAAACTGAAACTGAAACTGAAACTGAAACTGATACTGAAACTGAAACTGAAACTGATACTGAAACTGAAACTGAAACTGAAACTGAAACTGAAACTGAAACTGAAACTGAAACTGAAACTGAAACTGAAACTGAAACTGAAACTGAAACTGAAACTGAAACTGAAACTGAAACTGAAACTGAAACTGAAACTGAAACTGAAACTGAAACTGAAACTGAAACTGAAACTGAAACTGAAACTGAAACTGAAACTGAAACTGAAGCTGAAACTAAAACTGAAAATGAAACTGAAACTGAAACTGAAGCTGAAACTAAAACTGAAAATGAAACTGAAACTGAAACTGAAACTGAAACTGAAACTGAAGCTGAAGCTGAAGCTGAAGCTGAAGCTGAAGCTGAAGCTGAAGCTGAAGCTGAAGCTGAAGCTGAAGCTGAAGCTGAAGCTGAAGCTGAAACTGAAACTGAAACTGAAACTGAAACTGAAACTGAAACTGAAACTGAAACTGAAACTGAAACTGAAACTGAAACTGAAACTGAAACTGAAACTGAAACTGAAACTGAAACTGAAACTGAAACTGAAACTGAAACTGAAACTGAAACTGAAACTGAAACTGAAACTGAAACTGAAACTGAAACTGAAACTGAAACTGAAACTGAAACTGAAACTGAAACTGAAACTGAAACTGAAACTGAAACTGAAACTGAAACTGAAACTGAAACTGAAACTGAAACTGAAACTGAAACTGAAACTGAAACTGAAACTGAAACTGAAACTGAAACTGAAACTGAAACTGAAACTGAAACTGAAACTGAAACTGAAACTGAAACTGAAACTGAAACTGAAACTGAAACTGAAACTGAAACTGAAACTGAAACTGAAACTGAAACTGAAACTGAAACTGAAACTGAAACTGAAACAGAAACAGAAACAGAAACAGAAACAGAAACAGAAACAGAAACAGAAACAGAAACCGAAACCGAAACCGAAACCGAAACGGAATCTGAAACTGAAACTGAAACTGAAACTGAAACTGAAACTGAAACTGAATCTGAAACTGAAACTGAAACTGAAACGGAAACGGAAACGGAAACGGAAACGGAAACGGAAACGGAAACGGAAACGGAAACGGAAACGGAAACGGAAACGGAAACGGAAACGGAAACGGAAACGGAAACGGAAACGGAAACTGAAACTGAAACTGAAACTGAAACTGAAACTGAAACTGAAACTGAAACTGAAACTGAAACTGAAACTGAAACTGAAACTGAAACTGAAACTGAAACTGAAACTGAAACTGAAACTGAAACTGAAACTGAATCTGAAACTGAAACTGAAACGGAAACGGAAACGGAAACGGAAACGGAAACGGAAACGGAAACTGAAACTGAAACTGAAACTGAAACTGAAACTGAAACTGAAACTGAAACTGAAACTGAAACTGAAACTGAAACTGAAACTGAAACTGAAACTGAAACTGAAACTGAAACTGAAACTGAAACTGAAACTGAAACTGAAACTGAAACTGAAACTGAAACTGAAACTGAAACTGAAACTGAAACTCAAACCGAAACCGAAACCGAAACGAAAACTGAAACGGAAACTGAAACTGAAACTGAAACTGAAACTGAAACTGAAACTGAAACTGAAACTGAAACTGAAGCTGAAACTGAAACTGAAACTGAAAATGAAACTGAAGCTGAAGCTGAAGCTGAAACTGAAACTGAAACTGAAACTGAAACTGAAACTGAAACTGAAACTGAAACTGAAACTGAAACTGAACCTGAAACTGAAACTGAAACTGAAACTGAAACTGAAACTGAAACTGAAACTGAAACTGAAACTGAAACTGAAACTGAAACTGAAACTGAAACTGAAACTGAAACTGAAACTGAAACTGAAACTGAAACTGAAACTGAAACTGAAACTGAAACTGAAACTGAAACTGAAACTGAAACTGAAACTGAAACTGAAACTGAAACTGAAACTGAAACTGAAACTGAAACTGAAACTGAAACTGAAACTGAAACTGAAACTGAAACTGAAACTGAAACTGAAACTGAAACTGAAACTGAAACTGAAACTGAAACTGAAACTGAAACTGAAACTGAAACTGAAACTGAAACTGAAACTGAAACTGAAACTGAAACTGAAACTGAAACTGAAACTGAAACTGAAACTGAAACTGAAACTGAAGCTGAAACTGAAACTGAAAATGAAACTGAAACTGAAACTGAAACTGAAACAATTTACAATTACTGAAACTGAAACTGAAACTGAAACTGAAACTGAAACTGAAACTCAAACACAAACTCAAACTCAAACTGAAACTGAAACTGAAACTGAAACTGAAACTGAAACTGAAACTGAAACTGAAACTGAAACTGAAACTAAATAGGTTGTTCTAAATTAAACAGATTTTTTTTGTCATGTCATTTGCTATTTGTGTTGTATTTTTTGAGTATGAGTGTAAAAAATTTAAGGCTAATTCAAAATAATTTTTTTAGGGTATATAATGTAAGTTTTTATTTAATTTTTGTATGTTTGTAATTAAAAGTAGGTATTGAAAGTCAGGCGTTGCTTTTTCTAAAAAAGTTCTCCATATCAATACAATTAAGTCAAAAATTGCGTTAAATAGCAAGCCCCTCTTTACTACATTTTATATTTTGATTTTTTCCGTCGATTCATTTTCGTGTGGATTTTTCTTCTTTGGATTTTTTCCTGAATTATTTTCCGTTGATTTTTACTTTCCCATACCTTCGGTATAGAGAAGTATCGATTTCATGAAAATTTTCGAAATCTAGATTTTAACGGAAATACGCGTTTTAGGGCTCAAGCAACCCAAAAAGTGGTTTTTAAATGTCTGTCTGTCGGTGTGTGGGTGGGTGACGCCTCTACAGGCGAAAGTACTGGACCGGTTTTGAAGAATTTTTAAATCAAGAGGTATATCAAAAATTGTAGTTCTAGGTAAGCTTTTCAAAAAAAAAACGATACCAGAAACGGAGGTTAGGCATATTTTTTTTGTAGCGTTTTTTCCAAAACAAAATTTTAAAAATTTGAGCATGGAATCTAAGAGAATAACTTAAGGCAAATGGAAACCATTTTTACCGAACTCTCTATCTCTAAAATGACGGCCGCTACAACTTTTAGAAAATCTCGACTTTAACGCCCATGTACTCAAAAAGTAGTTCTCTGATCGGGATCAGCTACTACTTGTTTGAGAGCCCTTCCTAGGTAGTATACGATGAAATAAAATATAAACTAATTTTGAAAATCCGAAAAATATCGCAATTCAAACTTTTAAAGTTTTCAAAAAAAAATTTCTCAAAAAATGTCCACACTATTTTTTTTAACTTTCTGGGGCGATAGAGTTGGCATTGAACTACAAATTTCTTTTTTACTTATGTCCCAAATTTTACTCTGACGCCTTCCAGGAATTTTTGAAAAATTTGAATTTGATTAATTATTATATTGGCTACAATTTATTTTTTTGAAAGCTATAATTTCACTGTGGCGCCTTCTATGAATTTGGATAGATGGAAAGGAAGGTTATAATTATAAAATTTACACTTTTGCAAATACGATAAGTTTTAGTATGGGAAATTCCACTCGAAGTCCACACTTCAGCTTTTTTCCATGTAATTTTACCTAGATGCATGATTCTTCAGCGACGCAGCAGGTGTGTTTCACGACAAAATAACAACATTAACTGACAGAAATTTTGAAAATCAATTCTTGATGAAAGTCAATTAATAATTGTTATCAAACATTATACTGTGTGGTAAATTAACTCTATTTATATTGTTTAGTTTTAAAAGTGCAATGAAAACAATATATTGGTACGCAATAAAACGTTAACATTATTTAGTTTTAAGTCAATAGGTACTTTTTTAAGTAGCTAATATAGCTACTTTTAAAATAGCTGTAGCTTAACTTAGCTACGTGAAGGTAAAAGTAGCGTGTAGCTTAGCTACAATTTTTAGAAAATAGCTTGTAGCGTAGCTAGCTACTTTTTGAAAGTAGCTTTTCCACCTCTGCTAGCAGCCCAAACAATAAAATATAACACAGATAATTCATACTAAAGTAAAACATTTTTGTCTTTAGAGTGTTACATCTATTAGAAAATATCGGTTCAGTAATCAGTTTAAAATTTACAGTAATTATTTAAGTACGATCCTGCACGTGTAGATTGAAAGATCCTTGAATATGTTTAGTAGAGAGAAACGCCACGTCCTCCATGGAAGCTGAATAAAACGCTTTAAACGATTGATATTTTCAACGAGAAGTGTAGAAATGTTTCTAATTGCACATACCACCAACTTACATTAAAGAGAAATCACTATTAATTTTAGGAAATTTTGCTGAATGATACATTTTATACAGTCAAACTAATTTTTTGTTTTGTAAATTTACCTACTAAAACGATTGTAAGATAAATCATTTAGGAACTTATCATCTCCAAAGCAGCACCTAATCCTCCTAAATGTCACTATAACTATTAAATAGGTAAGATTTGCTTAAACTTGAAAGGTAGGTAACCAATACCCACGATAATAAATAGGTGCTAGATAACTAGTTTAAACAGATCTATATTTCAATTAGAAGTTTGATTTTGGTTGTACTTGTTTAAAACCACGATAGGTAATTTGATGTGTTGAAGATACCCCAAATTATAATTATAGTATTTGTTCTATTATTACAACCATTTAAAAAACTTAGGCAGAGTATTATTTACAAATGCCTGCCATTAGTATTCTACGCAAATGCACAATTTTATATGAATTGAAACTGTTACGAGATTACATACTAATTTATTTACACCATTGTTGTACTCAAGTATCGTCCGTCTTCGTTACTCTAATTGACCTTAACAATATAATGAAGGATGGGAGTAATTGAGGCGCAATTTCAATGCAAAACAGTTTCAAATGGTGCTTTGCAGTAGAATAAACGCAGGTGAAGTGATAGCATATACGATGTTCGCTTTTATGGTGTGTGAAAATCTGTGGCTTGTAATTTATTAAATTTAACGCAATATTGTTGTGCGTTAAATCTCCATTTTTACACGCGACTTTCTAAATAATCACTTGCTAACCTTGTTAATCCGTGGTATTAATGACACTAATTTATTGCGATATAACAACTAACAAAGCATCGTGCTATTTAATTTATTCATTATCGGTTCAGAAATGTTTTTAACACGTAGCGTAATTGGACGTTTTCGTCATACTTAAAAGCAGTGGTGTTTTTACTAAAATAATTATAAAGTTGATACTTCTACAGAGTGAGTTCATAATTAGACACGACTCAATCTATAACAGAGAAAACTGTTTAGTTATTTTTATATTTTTTATTTAATATTTTGTATGTGCTGCAACTTTTACTTTATAACTAATGTTAATCTAGACCAGTGGTTCTCAAGAGAGGCCACCGTGGTAGCAGATAATTTTCGCTTAAAACAAAAGTAATTCAGTTTTATATTTAGCTATTAGGTGGCACATACGAACCTGAAAGCAGCGATGATGCTTGCATTGGAGAAAATAGGTGGACAAGAGTTTTCCTTTCAAAAACATTTCAAATAAACTATCAAAAATTAAATTATGGCGTTATAATTTTCATGAATAGTTTTTCGGTGCTTCAGGTACGAGTGTGAGTAGAATGTGTTGCATTATGCAAATGATTCATATTGTCATTAAGTTCAGAAAATACGATAAGGAATGTATACCAGTTTACTGTTACATTTCAGTGTAATGCAGTCACGAGAAGTTGCTGGTGGCCGCAACATTAAACATTCCTTGAGAACCTGCGGTCTAGAAGACATTATTAAATTGAGAGATATATTGTGATAATAGTATATCCCACAACTTCAGTATTCAAAAAGTCCCCTTTTCAAAAACTCGTTTCTCAAAAACGCATTTTCTAAAAACTTATATATGGCCGATATGTGGACGCAGTTGTTTTCGACGTTTGGCTTAGGTTAGTTTGTTCTGCAAAAGAACTTGTATAAAGAAAGCTGAACACGCGTGCTTATTACTACTCCACTGACAAGCACTATTCGTTCCACGTCATCACCTTGGAAATTTTTTTAAACCTTGAAACTAAGTTTCGATTGTATAATTATCATCACGAGTAAAAGAACGATAGTGTCTTCGACACCATTAAAGGTTATTGTAAACTACTACTAGCTTCCTCCACCTCGGACTGTTCTTCAGAAATACCCTCTTCGTCTTTTTCTTTGTCCAAATTTCACGACTTCAAATCTAATAATTGCTTACAAATTCTATTGGAGACTTCCTCTTCACTCCTGGCATAATCCAGGTTTAAAATGGAACAAACATCCGTTAAATCAGCGATGCTCAATAAACTGTTAATCAATAAATTATTACTGTTCATTGAATTCGGCAAAATTTCACGTCGAATTCAAATCCCGTAACCGTTACGTTTTACGGACACCATCTTCTTGAAACACCAGAATATGGAATGCTTGAATCGCAGCAGTTGACGCTTTCTTAATATTTTCCGTCTTTTCCGGCATATCACTTAATTTTCCATTTTAACGTACCTATTCTTCATAACATAAGTTTCAATAAGTGCATAAGATTTTATACCCAAGAGAAATAAATACGTTTCTACCAGTTAAGTGGAATTCCCGCCCGTTTTAGGATTCAGGAACCAGCTTGGACCCTTATCACAGCATCACTTTACAAAAATGAGCGAAACACTTCGCCTGGACTTTCCTATACATTTAAATACATTGTTTTATATTTTCCAACACTTTCAATATACACCTGTCTAGACACGACTAGTTAAAGTAAATAGTTCTTATAAGTTGTAACATCTTGAAGCGGTTGAAGAAAGACCGACCGCTGCGCTGCAAGCATAAGGTTGGGTAAAATATTCGGACTGAATCAACGGAAGCGCGGAAATTGATATTGGAAAATATATTTATAACTCGAGAAGTATTATTTTTAGCAAGAAATTACTCTTATTATTTTGTATTTAGAATTTCAAAACCTTTCTGATTTTAAAGCCAAAATGCCACGTTTCCATTTAAAAAAAAGTTATTTTTTACCGTGGCCGCCATATTAAAATTGGAAACTCAAGTTTTTTTCTTAAATACAATCGAGAAGAATTTGCCCTACAACTTTGCTGTTGGGTTTGCGAGTCTATCTATTAAAATAAAAAAGTTAGCCTACACTGAACATTAAACGACTAGTACAAGAATACAACTGCTGTAGAAAGTATGTGAAATTCTTCTAAGGACAAAAAGATTATTAAGGGGCAAAAAATTCGATTTTTTGATTTTTTGGAAAAAGATTCTCCTAGAGCAAACAAAACAAAAAACCAGATTTTTAATTTTTTATCGAAAAAATTTGGGGGGAGGGGGAACAGTAGCCCCCCTAAATATAAAATTATCGAAAAAATATTATTATATTCGGATTTTGCTATCAATGGTGAGCTATTTCACATTAACAGAAATATTTTATTGCCCCCGTTAAATAAATAAAAGGGTATCAATTTTCAATTTTCAAAAATTCATAGAGGGCGTCACAGTGAAATTATAGCAATGCGCAAGAAAACAAATTGTAGAAGATTCCCAGCTCTATCAGCTTAAAAAGTTTAAACAAAACGTGTGGGCAGTTTTTGAGAAATGTTTTTTTTATATAGTATGTGTACCATAATTGATCTCAACGGCGGGCGCGTGCAAGGATGCTTGCAAAGAGACCCACCTATGCCAGCAGAATATTTGCATAACCATAGGTTTGGATCGATAGTGTATGGAAAGTTTAGATTTTTGGCGAGCTAACATGATATAAGTTATAATGAATTTTATCGACTTTAAGATAGTTTGCTTTAGGTATTTTAATATTTTGCAACCAAGTCATATTTTAGGGCTGCATCAATTAGTATATTACAATT
This sequence comes from Ctenicera cuprea, assembly GCA_958336395.1. Lineage (NCBI taxonomy): Eukaryota > Metazoa > Arthropoda > Insecta > Coleoptera > Elateridae > Ctenicera > Ctenicera cuprea. The sequence goes on along the minus strand of OY284494.1, from coordinate 28,303,394 downwards.
AGATTCCTTTCGTATAAAATGTGACGAAACATCAACTTTAGGAGCTTACGATCGCAGTGCTCAATATCATGCTTTTTATCATAACCATCGCCATACAGCTTGCAATTAACTGGTCTGGGAAGAACTCAATAACCTGGCAGGGCAAAACACTGTGCGACTGCTCTGGGTTTCTGGACACTGTGGAATCGAAGGCAGTAGAAAAGCTGCTGAACTCGCACGAAAGGGATCAACAGGACCCTATTACGGTCTTGAACCTTCATTGGGAGTATCAAGGAATGCAATCCGTAGCTATATCAGCGAATAGATCTGCAGGCAACTTAAAATTTACTGGATCAACAGACCAGGATTAAACCTTAGCAAGGCATTCATCAACAGACCTTGCAAAAATGAAACCACAGAACTGCTTATGTTAAGCAAAACTCAGCTCAGAATCCTTAAGGGCCACAGGACACGCGAATGTTAACGATCACCTCAGGAGGATTAGGAAATTTGATGGAGACCCCACATGCAGACTCTGCAGTGAGGAACCAGAAACAGCAATGCATATTCTATTCAACTGTGATGCACTGGCTGGTAAAAGACAACGCATAATTGGGCATCCATTCATGGAACCGGAAGACTTCAACACACACCCCGTGAGGGACCTGTGCGTAATGGTACAGGGAATCAAGATCGCGGACTGGGTGTGAGTAACTACCAGGGTGAACACAATAAGCCTTATAGGTTGCAGTGTTGTCGGAACCAAGGGTAGACGGGGCCAAGGGAAAGAGAAAAAAAATCATAATTAGCACCCTTCCCCAGTTTTCGTACAGATAATAAACGTGTCGGTCAATGGGATTTATCTGAGCATTAGTTAGTATTTTTAAACTATCATTACCATTGCTGTCCACAATTAAATTATTTTCATGGTACATTTTGCTTTCAGCAGCTCACATGTCATTTTCAAAGTAATTAGTCAATGGAGTTTTTGCTTCATCCATCACACCAAAAAAGTGTACGTTTCAGCAACCTGAACTTTGTGCTAGTGACTACCGGTTATCTGCAAATAACAATGTTCCACATCAATAATAGTAATGCATAGTAGCAAACTTAGCAACTATCCAAAATTTTAAGAATAGCGCTACTTACTTTAATTGTTGTGTTAAGGCTGAGTCGCATTAACTTGTCAATTCTTCTAGTATTTCCCGATTTTTTCGAACCCAGACAAGTATTTTAATTGCACATTGTTTATTGCGCTGTCAAATTTTGTGGTGATATTATGTGTTTTTTGAGGAATGTTGACACGAATAATAATCATTCCCAAAGAAGTGTCTTTCCGGATCTTTATAATTCCGTTGGACAATCCAGTTTTTTAATCGCTTTTAATATATTTTAATCCACTTCACCGTATTCCCCACACATACCTCAGAGCTACACTTTGTTCTTAATTCGATACACTTTCGTCCTTTTTAAATGCATTCTTTTATGAAACGACAATTTTTTCATATATCTTGGAAATACTGTCTTCGTTTGCAGTTGTCACCGCAACTAAAAACAATAACAACAGTACTGTACATATCAAAATAATAGAGGAACACGTGAGTAATACTGACCAGGATAAAAGCTAGCAAAATTATCGCGATGATCACGAACTCAAATAGTGATTATATTGCATTAAAAGGGATTCCGTTCTCTATACGAGTTGATGCCTCCGGTGACCAGTATATAGGGTTGGGCAAAAGTACGGAACAATGCAAATATCTTTAAAACGGCAACCGCGATTTTGACAAAATTTTGTATATCAAGGTTCCGATATACGTCGGATACAATGAAAGTATCGGCGGTTTAAAAGGACTTCCAGTTTAGCAGGAAATGATATCAACTTTTCTATTTTAAATAGAACAATAACTAAAAATATGTATCTTTTAATATGAAAACGAGAATTATTGAAACTGGCATTTCTTAATTATTTATTAACATACAAGTAGGCATGCACTAAATATTAGATTTTGCAATTGGTTATTTTTTTAAATATTTTCAATCCATTTTCTTTGTCTCTTGTTATTTCTTCCTTTGCCCATAACTAATCATCCAGACTGTAAACAGGTTAATCCATTGTATTTGCTTCTTCTTCGAGCGATCGTCGTTGGTAGGACATTAATATTTTTCCCTTGCGAAGATTATTTTACGAGGGTAAATTTTAAAAAACTCAATAGATGCGAAGCGGTTTGGATTTTTTAGGTTATTGTTGAATTTTCGTATGATTTTCCCCATGTACATATTGCAATTTAATTGTCCCATATTAACTAATTTATTGAAATTGTTAGAGAGTTTTATGATTTCTTAGGCACATTCTTTTGTATATTTCCATAGGAGTTTCCAACTGCAACCCTAAAAGCACGACTGAAAAGTTTTAAACTTATCGATTTTTATTCTTACTTCCTCGTCTTCATAATGAACTAGATCATCTTGCAACATAAGATTTAAAAAATCAGTTACTTCGGTTGAAGGTTCTCCATCTTCATTTGAAGTCTCCTCCTCAGGTAACAGTTTTTGAAAACACGATTCATCGACATTATGTCTTAGGGCTATTTTTGCGAATATCGCTCTATCTTCAAACAGCAGCGAAAAAGACGTAGTTATTTGCGTACCATAATTAATCTTAACGTATAAATAAATAAATAACATGTGTAAAACTTTAACATAACCTATGTATAAATCTTTAGATTGGATTCGTGAGTGCAAAGCTTCATTTTGTTTTATCTGCCAAATATCGAAATGTGGTGATTCTGTTTTATCCTCAACATCAACCAGTGATAAAGATTTAAAACATTTAAGAAAGTAGGAAGGTAAAACGCCGAAAATGTCAACCAGTTAGCGACTGACCTTTCGTGAATCATAAAGAAGGGCGTATGGTTTCCATATACATGTATTATTAATTAAAAGGTAAGATTTTTTTGCTTTAAATTTTGTTTGTCCTCCCGTAGTAAATGTTAACTAGCTGCCGCTGATAGCTATTTACTGAACTTGAACAGCAAGGAGAAGAGTATTTTATAAACCTATGAGCTCAACTAAATTCTGCATAATTATACCAATTCTCAAAGAACAAGTAAGCCCTAGACATTTAGATATTCTGTGTAATAACTACGGTGTTTTAAAATAAATGCAAATGCAGTTTCAAAAGTTTAAAATAAATGCAAATGACGCTCAAAACTGTAGCATAAATTACATGCAACATTTTAAAGCAATTTTACAGTTTTTGCACGCCACAGAAGAAATAAATTTAAATTTATTAATGAGTTCCAGCTTTACTTCGTTGAAGTTCATGTTGATATTAAATAAAATACCCTATTACTTCAACAATATTGTTGAAGTAATAAAGTGTTTTAATATCAAATTTATATTTGCGCTAATTTTCAATAATAAAATATTTTTTGCACACGAACATACTAATTATACACACAAAACCTGTTATCACCAACTACTTAATTCAAGTGTATGCTCTGGCAACAAGTCCAGATAAAGACAGCGATGAACAAAACGTAAATGTATTTTATGAACAATTAAATAACGTACTAAAACTAATAAAACATCAAGAATTAAATATCATACTAGGAGATTTTAACCCAAAAATAGGCATAGGAAAATATGACGATATAATTGGAGATTATGGGATTATGGTATAAGAAACGATCGTGGTGATAGACTTTTAGAATTTTGCCAAGAAAAGAAATTCATAATATCTAATACATTTTTTAAATTACCACCAAGAAGACTATACACCTGGAAATCTCCTCAGGATAATGACCAGATAATAGCGAGAAATCAAATAGACTATATTCTTAAAAATAAAAGTTTAAGAAACTGCATAACATCTGCAAAAACCTATCCAGGAGCGGACGTAAACTCTGATCACAACGTGCTGGTAGGAACAATAAGGGTTGGGGTAAAAGCTGATAATAAACGCAAAACATCAGAAAAGTGGAACATAAGGAAATTAAAGGACGAAGAAGTTGGGATCAAAGTGCAACAAGAACTAACAGAAGGACTCCAACTTCAGAGAGGAAACGTAAACGAGAAATGGAACGCCATGAAAAAAGTGATGATGAAAACTTGTCAAGATAATTTAAAAGCCGACAAAAAAGAAGAAAAAACAAGAATGGATGACAAACGAAGTTCTACAACTGATGGAAGAACGTAGGAAATGGAAACCACGCAATGAAATAAAATATAAAAGATTACATAAAGAAATACGACGACAAATAAAACGAGTTAAAGAAGAATCGTTAGCAGCAAATTGTGCAGAAATTGAAGAATTACAACAACAAAATGACAACTTTAATCTACACAAAAAGATAAAAGAAACCCTCGGATTACATCGAAGAAACACAGAAATTTATACTAATAAATGACGATAAGAATATCGTAGTAGACATAGAACACAAACTTAACACTTGGAAAAAATATATAGAACAACTGTTTGAAGACGTAAGACCAAATTACAACGAAGATGGTAAATCTGACTCGGGGCCCAGAATTATGAAAGATGAAGTTATAAAAGCCATAAAATTAATAAAATTAGGCAAAGCTACTGGAGCAGATAATATACCAACAGAAATCCTAAAATTGTTAAAAGACAATGGCATAGGAATACTTTGCAACTTATTTAATAACATATACGACAGTGGAAACATACCCGAGGAATGACTAAAGTCTACTTTTATCACAAAAAAGTTAACGCTAAAACTTGCAACGATCACAGGACAATCAGCCTAATGTGTCATACACTTAAAATATTCCTGAAAATAATACACACAAGAATACATCGAAAATGTGAAGAAAGAATAACTGAAACACAATTTGGCTTCAGAAATAATTTAGGAACAAGAGAAGCTCTTTTCAGTATGCAAGTTGTTACACAACGGTGCAGGGAGGTAAATAGAGATGTGTTCCTATGTTTTATTGATTATAATAAAGCTTTTGACACAGTACAACATAGCAAGCTAATTGATATTTTGAAAAATATTGACATAAATGAAAAAGACATCCGAATTATTAAAAACTGATATTAAAGTAGAAGACCAGTTGACAGATTATGTAGACATTAAAAAAGGTGTCCGCCAAGGATGTGTGTTGTCACCGCTTCTTTTTAACATCTATTCAGAAACGATATTTAACGAGGCTCTGTACGAAGCGGAAGAAGGAATAAAAGTTGGAGGAGAATTAATAAATAACATGGTATGCAGATGACACTATCTTAATAACCCACAGTGAGAATAATATGCAAACACTGTTAAATAAAGGTAGTAGAAGTAAGTGGTCAATATCTTTGATTATATACCTTTATAGATACGCAACCAATGTAATTCGTTTACGCTTAAGTTGAAGACGACTACACTAAGGGGCGCTGTGCGCCATGTTTCTAGTTTATACTAAGTTCTACGTCGCATACCTGCTACTGTTGGAAACGTACGTCATTTAGCATTCTTTGGGTAGGTACTTTAAACTCGACCTACAGTCAACAAAGCATAGAAACACGTGTTAACACTTAAAATCAGGGCAGGGCAAAAAAGGCAGAAGTGGAGCAAAGATACAAAAGGGGCTGCAATAGCTTTGTACTATACTTCACCTGCAGCGTATAAAAATTTGAAACGCCAAAATGTAATTTTACCGGGTGTACGAACTATTCAACATTGGCTGAAAATAATTGATATATATCAGGGTTTTTCAGATATTATTTTTAATATTTTAAAACAAAAAACGATCGGTATGCCTTCCCTGTCAAAAAATTGTGTGCTTTTACTTGATGAAATGTCAATACAAAAAGGTCTAGAGTACAATAAAAGTAAAGATATTATGGAGGGTTTTCATGGTTTAGGTTCATTGGGGCGTACAGATAAATTTGCAACTCATGTTTTAGTTTTTGCCATTCGCGGACTTTGCAAAAAATGGAAATTACCAGTAGGATTTTTCGCGTCAAATGGTTAAGTAACCGGTGAAAATCTTAAAAAATTAATACTGCAGTGCGTCAATAAACTACAAGAATGCGGGTTAGAAGTAAAAGCGGTAGTATGCGATCAAGGATCGCCTAATAGGCTTGCTTTTAAAAAGCTTAATGTAACAGTACGCAAACCATACTTTTTATCGGGTAACGAAAACGTTTACTGCATTTTTGATATATCACATTTAGTAAAAAGTGTGCGAAATCAACTTAAAAAAAAATTTCGATTAATAAATATCAAATATCTTGGGCAGATATAAGAAACATATACGACCTCGATAATGAACATCCAATAGCTAGAGCTTTACCCCGCGTAACTAAAATTCACATAAATCCGAACGCTTTTCAGAAAATGCGGTGCAAGTACGCGCTTCAAATTTTTGGCAAAAGCGTCGCCGCTGCATTAAGAGCGGCACATACGGGTAGGCAAATAAAATCGAAAACCATATTAAATACGGCAAAATTTTGTGAAACATTAAAAGATGTATTTGACAATTTAAACAGTAAATCACTGTTTGACAAAAATACAAATAAGTGTGTGTTAAGCAAAAACAATAGACCTATCGAGGATAACTTGACATCCGCTCTTAGTTGGATTCGTCAATGGGAAACAGTTGAGAAACGGAAAAATCCCCCTTGTTTTGAAGGGCTTTTGCTCTGAATTACGGCTATTTTAAGCCTTTACGCAGACCTAAAAAAGGAAGGTATCCCGTTTTTGCTTCCGTCAAGATTAAATCAAGACATCCTTGACAATATGTTTTCCATAATAAGAAGAAGGGGTGGGTACAATAAAAATCCTACGGTACGTACATTTCGGACAAATTTGCGATACATAATTAATATGAATTTAAATATATAATTATATAAATAATTATAAATATAATTGTATTTGACCAGGCAAATTGTGAATCAGATAGTGACAAATCGCTCTTTTCAAATACAGTAATGCATCAAAAAAGCGATAAGAAAGGCGATGAACCGGAATGTCCTTTTACTGTAAACGTAAACAATGATGACGTGCGTCACTTACAACTTTGTGCTATTACCTACACCGAGGCTATGCAATTCAAAAATTAATAAAAATGTATAAATGCAAAAAATGTATGTCGCTTTTGATCGCTTCGGACATTAATAATGTGCATACAGAAAGAGAATTACTATACTAAAAAGCGTACGGGTGCCGAAATAACGCGAGAACTGTCAATCTTTGCGTACCTACTAAGACCGCAGTTAAAATTACAAAATTAATACTGTGTAATTTTGTAGAATTTTATAAAAATCATAAAAGTGAGGATAATATTAGGACCAAACTATGTAATATCGCCAAAACTGCAATTATCAGTGAATATCCAAATTTCTTTGACACAAAACGACTGCATTATTCATTTTGGTTTTTTAATAAACTTTTTAAAATTAGTGCGCATATATAAAGAAACTGTGTGGACATCGAGAGATGTAAGAGTAGGAAATGCGGGTGTTTGTGATAAACTTAGAAATTTAAAAGATGATTAATTAATGTTTCATGCAATAAAACCAGGGACGTAAATCGAAATAAAATAACGTTTCGCTTTTCGGTTACGGTTAAAATTTTTTAAATTTCGGTTACGTTTTCGGTTATGGTTTACTGCTACTAAAAATTTCGGTTTCGGTTACGGTTACCGGTATTTTCTGATTTTTCTCGATGAAAGGCAAAGAAAATTCTCAACGAGATTATGTGGAAAAAAATTATGCTATGCAATAAAATCAAATGTTGAAATTATCAGGAAAAATTTGCGGCATTAAAAAAATTGTAGAAAAACCTGCTGCTGGGGGGTTCAATCAAAAATAAATTAGCTACGATTTTCGGCCCTTTTAAAGAACAGACTGTCTGTAAGTCGTAGTCTTTTGGTAAGTAGGTAGTAAACATCTTTAATTTTCACGTTGACCAGGACAGACCTTTCATCAGAATAACCAATCGACCAGCATATTTTTATTTAAGAGTGTTGTTTATAACTTGCTTGGTTGGCTGCTTTCTAGATCTCTTAGTACAAACAGCGCAACCTGTCGCTCACGTCTACTACTATTTCAAGAAATGTAACAATTCGTAAACGTCTATAAGGGGGTCTGTAAGGGTATAGTCAATGTCAATATGGACTAACAATTAATATCAGTAAAACCAAAATAATGACAGTCTGTAAAGAACAGCTACCACCTACCAACATTAATATAGGCAACACACGAGTAGACACCGTAACATCTTTCAAATACTTAAGGTGTATACTCAACAACAACTGCGAGAACACACAGAAATTAAAGCACGAATTGCACAAGCAATGAGTGCTTTCATCAAAATAAACAAACTGTTGTGTAATAATGGAATTAATCTGGACTTGAGAATTAGAATGACAAAATGCTACGTTTTTCCAATGTTACTATATGAATTAGAAAGTTGGACACTGACAAAAGATATGTGTAAGAAGATTGAGGCTTTTGAGTTATGGGTATATCGGAGGATATTAAAGGTGCCATGTATAGATAGAATTACCAATATGGAAATACTTCGACGAGTAAATAAAGACCCCGAAATTTAAAAACCATAAAAAAACGCAAATTAGAATATTCAGACATATCATGCGGCACGAAAGATACCGAATCCTTTATCTGATAATGCAAAAGAAGATCAAGGGTAGAAGAAGTAGGGGAAGAAGAAAAATATCATGGCTTAGAAATCTTCGGGAGTGGTATAGAGAAAGCACCACAACACTGTTTAGATCTGCAGTATCGAAAGTACGGATAGCCCTAATGATAGCTGACCTCCACTAGGAGAAGTAACAGAAGAAGAAGAAGGTACTAATTATGCCAGACTCTTAAAACAAAAAGGAGTCACATAGATTTTTCCTAATAGCTCCAGAACTAGCAAGACTAGTTTAAGAATTGAGCCGCAAATTACTTACTTACCATTAAAAGACTATTATCATCACGAAATTAATAGCAATGATGATGTTAGAGTGAGTGCTAAATATGAAGCGTCGGAAGAGGTCATTATTGCGTATGATGATTCTTTTTCCTCTGCCGAAAAAGGTTTGTACAATATATTACAAAATATAATAACTCACAGTAAAATTGCAAGTGACATCATCAAAAGAAATGACACTGAAAAACAAAATTACGAATCATTTGTTAAAGAAAGCCCGTTAGTATTTAGGCACCATTAAAAAAATTGTTTCCATTTTGAATTGATTGTGTGGTAGGCACATGGTGAAACATTATTAATAAATATTTAACTATTAAAAATTAATAGTTTATTAATAAAATAAAACGCTTGGTAATTGTTTCACAATTTGCTGGTTTTTATTTACTCAACTCGAGTTTCAACCATCCCGGTCATCGTCAGGAGTTTACAAACACAACTCAGTTGTGTTTGTAATTCAAAGTAAAAATAGTATATTATACACCAAGGTTGAGAAGTGAACTATTATATACCGAGCACTTTTAGATCCTGAGGCGCGTAGCGCCGAAGGATATAACGTGCGAGGTTTATAATAGTAATGCGTATCTGTATATAAAATACTTAATTACTTTAACAATATTTATTTATTTTAACTTTATACGTATTTCGGCATGTTTACATGCCATTGTCAAAGGTTATATGAAAAAGTAAACAGTTAGTGTTGTTATAGCAATAGAACTTGGTGACTTGATCTCGGTAATCTGCTGCAGATGACTTGATTTCTTTATAATAGTATTCTCAACCGAGGTATATATAATATTTTTTTCACTACTAACATTGAAAAATTACATATTTGATTCGTTTAAATCTTTATATCAACCATTTCTAAATTATTTCTTAATATTTTGAAATATTAAGTAGCCTGGGAGTCCAGTTGTCAAACTAAAAAAAAAGAAGTGACATACGATGTTAAATGTCAATTTGCAGAAAATAGACGCTATTGTGAGTGAAAAGTGTAAAAAAATAAAAGAATGGATGAAACTGATTCAGAAATGGAAGTTTGCCCTAGCAAACTTTGAGGCTACTGATGATTTAGTGCTAAGTGTCAACGAATCTTTACAAAATACAACAAGTATTCACAACACTGCAGTAAATTTACCAGCAGAAAATGTTTTGAACTCTATTAATACAGGAAGTGCAGCAATACATATGGTTTGCCACAATTGTACAATTAACTACAATTTTAAATAATGTTTTGTGTTTTTGGCTTAAAATTAAGTTAATAATACATGTTTTATGTGTTTAATTAAAAATATAGAAAGTTTATTTCATTATTTACCTAGGTAATTTTTCATTATCATTATTTACCTAGGTAGAGAAATATAACTTCTCGTTAGAGAAAATGAGTAAATAATGAGGATTTCTCAGGTTAGTGGTGAAAAAAGTGTTTTTTATCACTAACCTAAGAAATTCCTTAAATAGCAACCTACGCTGTGTGATACATCAATAGAAAGCTTATTTTTTCTCTTTTCAGAAATATTAAACATGTATAGGGTTACATAACAAAATAACGCAGAAAAATTAAAAAAACTTTTGAGGCATGCTTACATCGTTTAGGACTAACTTTTTTTCATAAAAATTCTTTTTTTAAACAACATCGTGGTTCTGAAAAGAACCTTTTTTTCATCGCACAGCAGTTCCACAGAAGGAGATGGAGCGACCTACTTCGAGCTGGTGTACTTGGTTAATTCGTCACTGCACATTTACTCAAATCTAGTAACCCTTGCATTAACAAAACGTCACAAATAAACAAAACACAAACAGCAATTAAAATTAATAGGATAACAAACAACATTTTTTAAATAAAAATGAAAACAACAACATTATTAATTAACAGTAGTTAAGAGAGGAGATGTTCAAATTGCTGCCCATTTACTTCTTGGCAATAATAAATGCGCTTTTTAAAATGGTCTAAAGAGTCGCGCAAAGAATTGCGAGAAATAGCAGCCATTTCAGCACGAATACGATTTTTCAATTTTTCTAAATTGTCAGCTATATTTAAATAAACGCGACTTTTTAAATGGCCCCACAAAAAAATCTAAAGGAGACAAATCTGGTGACCGAGCGGGCCACTCCACGGTTCCTCTTCTCCCGATCCAACGCCGATGAAAAATGTCGCTTAAATAATTGCGCACTGCAAGTCCATAGTGAGGAGGCGCACCATCTTGCTGAAACCAGCTGTTTTCGTTGACTACATTTGGGTTATCATGATTTGGAAAGAGTTCTATAATTTGAGGAATAATATTTTCTCGCAGTATTTGAAGATATCTCTCCGACGTAAGGTTGCCTTCAATGAAAAATGGTCCAATAATATTGTGACCAACGATACCAGCCCATACGTTAACTTTCTGGGGTCGCTGGCTGTGAACTTCTTCCATCCAATGGGGGTTGGTGTCAGACCAGTACCTACAGTTCTGCCTGTTTACAGACCCATTCAAACGAAAAGTAGCTTCATCCGGGAATACAACTGAATTGGCAAAATTGTCATTTTCAGAAATAACTTCCATTGCCCACTCACAAAACTCAAGCCTTCTGTTGAAATCGTCTTCTGCCAATTCCTGTACTAAATGTACTTTGTAAGGGTAAAACTTATTTCTTTTTAAAATTGTTTGAATGGAACGTCTACTCATATTGTGGTTTAAGGCAAGTTGCTGCACAGACGTTTGAGGTTGCTCAACCACATCCAGTACTACCCCAAGGGAATTCTCTTCATTTGTGGCAGATCTTGGTCTACCAGATTTAGGACGATCTTTTACACTTCCTCTTTTAGTAAATCTTTCTAAAGTCCTACTTACTGCAGATCTACTAATTGGATTCCGATCGGGATGTGCCGTATTAAATAAATGACGTACCTCGTGCGTGTTGGTCTTCTGTCACGATAACCAATTATCATGCGAATCTCTATCCGTTCTCCTTCTTATAAACGATCCATATCGCAGAATTCTAAAGATTATTTGCCAGCCAACACAACTAGAGGAAGAATTAACAATGTGTGATGTTTATTTTGTCACCTATTAAACTCTTACTACTTGTTTTTGCTTGTGTTTTGTTTATTTATGACGTTTTGTTAATGCAATGGTTACTAGATTTCATTAAATGTGCAGCGACGAATTAAGCATGCCTTAAATGTTTTTTTTTTATTTTTCTGCGTTATTTTCTTATGTATACCCTATACATGTTTAATATTTCTGAAAAGAGAAAAAATAAGCTTTGTATTGATGTATCACACAGCCTAGGTTGTTATTTAAAAAAATTCAAATTGGCGGCCGCGCTTAAACACTATATGCAAAAAAATTTTTGTTTCCTTCAAAATATGCAAAATAACCTCAAATTAACATATACCAAATATGAAACGCATATCTGAGACCATATTCTGGTCGGGGCCTCACTGAGCACAAAGAAATTTAAATTATCGACTATCTCGTGCAAGAAGAGTAGTTGAATGCGCTTTTGGAATACTATCTTCAAAATGGAGAATCTTCAAAAAAAGATATAGGATGTCATCCGACAAAAGCAGATAAAATTGTTAAATGTGTGTATCTGCTTCACAATATCGTTATTGATAAGGAAAGAGGCATCGGAAACAGTTTATAAATGAATTGTGAGGTATTACGACCTCAGCATATGGATGGAATCACGAGACAAAATAACCGCTCTACGGTAGCAGCTTACAGAGTACGTGATAATTTCAAAGATTATTTTAATAGCCCTACTGGTTCTGTTCCATTCCAAATAATAAATTAAAGGGCAAATATTAAGATAAGGGGCCTCACTTCCGATTTTAATGACCTTTAATGATCATTAAAATCGGAGGTGAGGCCCTCTATCTTAATATTTACCAATTAAAGTACATGTAATCTGTCATAATTCGGTTTTGATTAATAAATAAAAACTTATTGTTTATTAAAAGCCTGTGAAATATAATAAAATATTTACTTACTTGTCTCTCCTACTTCTGTTGCCACTTTCTCCCATTGTTTTCTAACCAAATTTCTGTTGTGATACTCTTTACATACATATTCAAATGAATAGATTTCTTTTCGTTGCCGTGGTCGTACGTGCGCGTACGATTAAAGAATTTTATAATGTGAGACCAATTTATTTCATTGAATAAAAAGTAAAACGCCTATTAACATCTTTAAAGTTAGGACTACGATAAGTACGTATTTTTTACTGCATTGTAAAGTGTGCTTAAATTTTTTATAGAAAATACATACAAGAAAGTATCGTCTCACTCTAGAACTAGATTTTTGAAGTGCTTTCTGGTATTCAAAAACATTTATTGAAAATTCGTTCAATGAAGCTTTATACAGTGGATTGCATTTCTAATGGATCGCCGAAAATACACGCAACAAGCGAAATATTTTACTAAATCATTTATAATGACTCATAAAAATGTCGACATACTTATAAGGCTAAAACAAAACAACCCGTTGAAGTTAATAATTGTTTTATTTACATTACATTAAATTTATTTGAAGCAATACTTGTATTTAATTTTATAATAAATTGTCATCAGGTAATGTAAAAAATGTTATTTTTCCATGTAGGAATACTGCAAGTAATACAGTTCTTCTAGGAACATAAAATAACGCTATTTCGCCTTTTCATGTTAATGTGCTATGTTCCAGTTGAATTGGAATTCACTGTTTATGGGTTTAATTCCCCATTTGTTCAAATTATATAATATTTTAATAAAAAAAAGAATCTACACAGCTACAATAAATACATCAATAGGTTCTGAAACATGTTCTTATACCTAACTATTTTTACACATAAAAACACAAGTTTTGTTTATTCTATGCTAAACAGTAATTACAAGCAATATAAAACATAACCACAAGTTTCAAAGTTGATATGCATACGGTGGATGAGCTTAACTCATACGTTGCAGTTAGAATAGTCAACATCGTAGTGTTACGCATACGCACACCGCTCGTACAGTCGAGAATGCTATTTTTGTAATTCGTTCGAATTAGCTTCACGTTCGTATACGTATAAGCGTTCACGTGGTTCAAGAATAGGGCCCAGATACCCTCATGATTTTGAATGGTGTGTGGAAAGCAAAATTGCCCGATGAGAAAGAAACAAGCTTGGTTGTCGATACGCTAGACACGGATAGATTAACTTTATTGAAGTGACACATTTTTAGCGGCTGCCGGCAGGAGTAACTTGTGAACGAATAGAACAGAAATGCCAGACGAAAACTTGTCCTGCTTATCCTTATCAAACACGTAGTCCTTTTGTTCTCATAAATGTTTTGTACTACCGGTTGCTCTGGGAGTTAATGCTTAGCTGGTTATTCTAGCGGCAGCGATGGAGTATGGTTTAGATTTTAGTGTAATATTTGTTATTTTTACGCGAGCTGGTACTAGTATTTTTGGATGAAGGATATTTCCTTATGGCTTTCTTTAGCTGTCTGCACGATTTGAACGTGTAATTTAATTATTCAGTACTGTTTAGTCCGATTATTATGTAAACTTATATCTTACGAAAGTTCTCATTTTCAAGTAATATGAAACATTTAACAACACATTTTTCATTTCGCCTATTTTCTCGGCTCGTTAGTCTATGAATTCTGCTGACAAATCACAGGAATATTTCTCTGTTAAATGAACTTGGTTTTTAAGGTACTAAATTCTAATTCACGCCAATTTGGCGCTGCCATTTCTTGGAGTTATGATTATTTGACGGTTTTCCGTAAAAATTAGTATTTGCGGGTTTTTGGGGGTCCAGGATCTAAATTATAACATTTAAGATGGTAGATTCAATATGGCGGAACTATTTCGTAAAGTTATAAGAATTGAATAAAAATTATATGATCAAACGAACTTACCGGTGAAGTTCGATCATAATTATTGTAAGCACCTCGTCCGAATAGATCATTTGGTAGTAACTCCGACTTTAGGCTAGTTCCCACAATTTTAAAGTAAGAGGGCTAAATTTCCTGGGACGGATCTGTGCCTGCTGGTATTGGTAGTGTAGAGAACTCATTAGTTTGAAAGATGTGCCTGCCACAAATGTTTAAAGGGATGGGAATAAAATCTGCAGAACAACTTCGGACGAGGTGCTTACAATACTTATGATCGAACTTCACCGGTAAGTTCGTTTGATCATATAATTATTTTCGCACCTCGTCCTTCATAGATCATTTGGTAGATGTTAAAAGTATTTGTGGCAGTTGCTAATCAGAAAAGTGTTTATTAACTGTATAGAAACAAAATATAAAATAATATGGAAATATAATACATAATTGTATGATGATTATACGAGGTAGGTATATTTGTTAAGCATGAACAATAGATCATGCAAAGATCAGGTTGGAGCACGTTAGTCTATGAATTCTGCTGACAAATCACAGGAATATTTCTCTGTTAAATGAACTTGGTTTTTAAGGTACTAAATTCTAATTCACGCCAATTTAGCGCTGCCATTTCTTGGATTTATGATTATTTGACGGTTTTCCGTAAAAATTAGTATTTGCGGGTTTTTGGGGGTCCAGGATCTAAATTATAACATTTAAGATGTCAGATTCAATATGGCGGAACTATTTCGTAAAGTTATAAGAATTGAATAAAAATTATATGATCAAACGAACTTACCGGTGAAGTTCGATCATAATTATTGTAAGCACCTCGTCCGAATAGATCATTTGGTAGTAACTCCGACTTTAGGCTAGTTCCCACAATTTTAAAGTAAGAGGGCTAAATTTCCTGGGACGGATCTGTGCCTGCTGGTATTGGTAGTGTAGAGAACTCATTAGTTTGAAAGATGTGCCTGCCACAAATGTTTAAAGGGATGGGAATAAAATCTGCAGAACAACTTCGGACGAGGTGCTTACAATACTTATGATCGAACTTCACCGGTAAGTTCGTTTGATCATATAATTATTTTCGCACCTCGTCCTTCATAGATCATTTGGTAGATGTTAAAAGTATTTGTGGCAGTTGCTAATCAGAAAAGTGTTTATTAACTGTATAGAAACAAAATATAAAATAATATGGAAATATAATACATAATTGTATGATGATTATACGAGGTAGGTATATTTGTTAAGCATGAACAATAGATCATGCAAAGATCAGGTTGGAGCACACTGGTCTTAGGTAAAATCTTGCGAAAACCTGGGACAATTCTGTGCACCCAGCGGTTTTTCGAATTGTCTCAATGGAGACGTCGGTTCTTTCTGCCGCCGAGGTTGAAGCACGTCTTGTGCTGTGTGCAGAAAATATACGTGTATCTATCCCACTGTTTTTTATGACTGTCTTGATACAGCGACTCAGGGTTTGGGTAGAGACAGGTTGATGATGCTTTTTATATGATAAAAAGAAAGAACTGGAAGCTCTGCAAAGGTTTTTAGTTTTTTGTGGTACTGCAGCAGAGTGGATGCAACACAAACAAATTTCTAATTGATCATGAAAAAATGGTAGCATCAGAACTGGTTGAGGCCTTTTTCTGCCGAAGGTCTTAATTATTTTTGTAATTTTTATTTCAGTTCTGTCGTGTAGCTCTTGCATGTTATCAGTTTCTATTGAAAAGTGTTAGGATTCTATGTCCCCTGGTTACAGCAAGCAGAGAAATAAGTTTCAGGGTCAGGTTTTCTAAGGTCGTTTCTTTTGCAATGGTTAACGATTTTAAATGGGTCAGTACTAATGACGGATTCCAGGTACTGCTATATTTCGGCCGAGTAGGTCGCTTATTAAAAATTCCTTGAAATAGTTTCTTAACCCTGTCTTGTAAGGTTTCGGGTCCTAGAATTAATGCAAAAGCTGACCTGAGACTGTTCAGGAATCCATTTAAGGTTCCTTTATTGAATTCTATGGTAAAAAAGAGCAGGTCTGCAGATAAAGTAGGTGCGTTTCTCAATTGGAATGTTTGTGTTCTGTTTCAGGGACTAGTTTTCTGGATTCGCTATCTGTCATAAAATTATCTTTGGATTTTATATAAGATGCAAAATTCAAATCCTTTTATGTTCGCACCATTCCCATATTTCTCTTGCCAACCTATTTAGTTTGGGATGTTGGACACCACTCATTCTATGCACATAGGAGATAGCTGTAGTATTATCGGCCCTGATCAAAATTTCACAGTCGAAACAATCAGAAGCAAAACATCTTACTCCAAAGACAACAGGTAAAAGTTCTAAGTAATTTATGTGCTGTAGTTCTTTCTGATTCAGTCCAGAAGCCATACGTCGTTTGTCCCTGACAGCACCCCCCCCCCCCCCCAACCCGATAAGGAAGCGTTTGTAAATATCTCTAGTTTGAAATCAAATGTTTTAATGGTGTGGACTTTAGTGATAATACTGCCTAGCCACCGATTGAAGTCATGTGACAGTGACTAATCACAAAATTCAGTTTTGTAGTAATTCCCGTTCTGAGCTTTAAAAGATAGAAATTTTATCCTTTCAAAGAGTTTGGTTGACCCCAACTGCAATCGAGAGCGGGACAAGCAGACTAGAGCACCAATAAAATAGGCAAAGTCCCGGGTCTTGCATTTCTTTTGTATTTGAAACTCACGAATTAATACGTGTAATTTACCTCTTTTTTCTATTCGCAATTCTATTGATGTTGCATTGGAATGAAATAGAAACCCTAGGAATTTGCAATGTTGTGAAAGTGTTAGAAGGCTTTATTTCCAGTAAAAAACAACAGCCAAACTTGTTAGGACTTTAATTGTTGCGTGACGTCTGTTAGACATTCTAAGTATGAATTTCCTATTAGAAGGAAATTATCTAAATATATAACAGAAAGAAACCCTCTAGACCGTAGACCTCGTACCGGCTTCATTATTTTGTGAAAACCAGAGGAGCCAAGCTAACACCAAGGGGAAGGCAGTTAAATTCATTTTTGGACATTGAGAATTAAGCTACCTTGTCCACCTGGTTTGGGGGCAAGGAAGATTCGTGAGATAAATTCTCCACTAGTATGAGAGCATATAGAAAATACCTTGGAATGTAAGAGATTACTAACAGCTAATTGTAGTTCGTCTCTTTTTAATTTAGACCAGGCATGTTATGATGGGGCCACGGATAGTACTGGCACCCTAGTAAAACGGAGCTTGTAGCCTTTTACGTACTATAAAATATTTGGAGCAGAAGTAAATCGATTCCCATTTTGGGGGAAAGACTTTTAATCGGCCTGCCAGAAGGCGTACCTTTATAACGTTTTTTCTTTTCCGTGGATAGCGTCTTTTGTGTCTCCCCCTTCTTTTTTAGTATAGGAATCTTTAATACATGTGAAGATTTCTCCAGTTCCTTGGCGGGTTTTACCCTTTCACCAAGATTTTTTACAAATAAGAAGCCATCCACGGCACCAATGGTTACGGTTCCTCTGCCGTCTTATTTAGGCTGAAGCTTAACAGAGATCTTTGCACTAAGGACCTAGTGTGACGAGCGTCTGCGAGTAATCGCGCTGCATCACTTAATACTTCCCTTTAATACTTCAGTTAGAGGCACTCCCCCCCCCCTCTTTTTTTGTCATTAAGCACAAGAGAAAATCCTTTTCGCAGAGCTGCAATGCAAGCCCCTATTTGATTTTTTCGTCTGTTAAGCGAGAGCTCTTTTTAAGGCCGCTCTGCTTACCGCTGAGATCACCTCCGGATTTAAATCCGGAGCTGCTGTCAAGGGTAGGTTTTCAATGCGAGGATACTTTTAGTAACTAGACCTTGTTCTTCTGGGAGAACGTTTGTGATTATATCAGTTCAGCGATGCGCGTTATCGTTATGAATTGGCGGTCCCAGTGATTGAATATTTATCTTCTTTTCCCCCCGTATATGTCTTCATGAAGATGTTGCTCCTCACGAACCATTGCCGTTTCGGTTTGGTTAATTAGGGGAGTGGGAGTAGCACGTGTGCGAGCCGCCTGCGGGTGCAAAAAGGGCAATTATCACCCTGACATCCAGATTGCTGGGTTGATTACAAGACAGTCTAACTTTAAGAAGGAAGCATTGCTCCGGCCAGCCCTAAAATCTTAATCTTAAGAAATAGGCACTGGAAGAATCGGCTTTAGCCCTATCTTAAAAAATAGGCACTAAAGAGATTCTTGTAAGAGTTGTATTGTAGCAAAACGAGCTGATTTTTAATTTTTAAAAACAGCACCTCTTCCTAAAAAGAAGAACTCGTCATCACAATATCCGTATTAGACGGTACGGACCTGTTGATGTGAAAATGTTTTCGCCGTAATTTGATATGAGTAAACCAGCAACATCTGAAAAATACGTTGTATTTATTTTGTTTGTTATACTTACTGCGTGGCGGTAAGGTGACATCTCAGCTATATAATTGATTACAAGAGCAATCTAACTTTAAGAAGGAAGCATTGCTCAGACCAGCCCTGAAATCTTAGTTTTAAGAAATAGGCACTGGAAGAATCGGCTTTAACCCCATCTTACAAAATAGGCACTAAAGAGATTCTTGTAAGAGTTGTATTGTAGCAAAACGAGCTGATTTTTAATTTTAAAAAACAGCACCGCTTACTAAAAAGAAGAACTCGTCATCACCATATCCTTATTGGACGGTAAGGACTGCGTGGCGGTAAGGTAACATCTCAGATATATAGTTGATTACAAGAGCAATCTAACTTTAAGAAGGAAGCATTGCTCAGACCAGCCCTGAAATCTTAGTTTTAAGAAATAGGTACTGGAAGAATCGGCTTTAGCCCTATCTTAAAAAATAAGCACTAAAGGGATTCCTGTAAGAGTTGTATTGTAGCAAAACGGGCTGGTTTACCCTGACATACAGATTGCTGTATTAGAATTGTCAGGCCAGCCCTATCTTAAAAAATAGGCACTGGAAGAATCAGCTTTAGCCCTATCTTAAAAAATAGGCACTAAAGGGATTCCTGTACGAGTAGCAAGACGGGCTGATTTGTAATTTTAAAAAACAGCACGGGCTACTAAGAAGAACTCACCACATTCTCCTTTTTAGAAGGTACGGTCCTGATGGTGTGAAAGTGTTTTCGCCGTAACTTGATATGAGTAAGTCAGCCACTTCTGGAAAACACGTTGTATTTATTTAGTTTATATTACTTACTGCGTGGCGATAAAGTCATATCTCTTTGTCGGGAAACTAAACAGGACCTTGAATGTCTGCGAAGTGATGAAATGGGAGGTGTCCACGCGAGGCGATGAACTGCGCTGGTCATCCGAATGTTGGCGTATTGCAGCCCTATGACGATGCAATTTCTTTTCCAACTTTCGTATTTTTCTTCGAATTTCTGGGCTCTTTTCCCTATCACGCTTATGTTTACCCATAATGGTATCACTGACAACTGTACTACACAGAAAAACAACCACAGCGAGGTGGTAAGACGGCACAGAGCGCGGAGATGTGTGGGTCGTAGCGCACAAGAAGAAGTAATGAGTTCTCTACACTACCAATACCAGCAGGCACAGATCCGTCCCAGGAAATTTAGCCCTCTTACTTTAAAATTGTGGGAACTAGCCTAAAGTCGGAGTTACTACCAAATGATCTATGAAGGACGAGGTGCGAAAATAATTAGTATTCTTGGGATTTTGTGGTTGATAATTACGTATCCAGGGTTTAAATTATCACATTTAAGATGGCGGAAAGACTTATCCAAATTGCATAAAAATTGGTATTCGCATCTCCACTGACTTTTAGTTGCAATTAGACTTGATAATAATATGCATGATTGCGTTTTAATAATAACGTTTTTACATCATAAGTTAGAGATGATGTTAGCAAATCCAATTACTACCCAAGTTTTTCAATAAATGTGGGCACTTCACCTCAACGCGTAATAGAAGGCACCAGCCACCGTGCCTTGAAGTTAGTGCATGAAGTCGAACGTCCGCCCAGTGCCCACATTTATTGAAAAACTTGGGGAGTATTTGGATTTACCAACATCATGTCTAACTTATGATGGTAAACATTTTATTTGTATACAGGATGCATCAAATTGTGTGTTAACTATGGCGATTTTGTTTATTTGAAGAGCTACGACGATGGTTAAAATAGAGAAAAGTTGTGTAATTTTATGCCCATTAATAATCTGAAAAGAAATTGGAGCTATCTTGCTTAGTTTCTGAAAGAACTGGAAAAACCTGAAATTTCGGATTCTTTGTTTTCGGCTATAACTCATTTGTCATTTATATTACATATTTCTAGTTAACGCATTATTAGGACACTTTTTCATGCTGAATCTAAATTTTTGATCAAATTTGGTATAACTGTTACCATGACTCATTTTCGACTGTCAACTTTTTTCTTTCTTATGGTCGGCATTTTACATTTTATCATATTTGAATAGAGTTTTGAATTCTGATTTTAACGATGTGTCGCACTTTGCATTTTATTACAGAAAAAAGAAATTTCGTGAGTGCCATGAAAAGACCACGTTATTTAATTTAATTTGAAAAACTTCTAGTAGGCCATGAACTGATGGAAGTAAAAAACACTACTTTTACTAACTTTGGTCTTTAGATACATTAGGTATGCGAAAAGTAAACAAACTTCAGTAAACTTTGTTTTGAGCGTAGGCAGCAGGTTATGTTATTCTTTATAAAAACAAATGAATGATAAATTTTCTTACATACACAATTTACTGAAAATTCCACTTGCAGTTTTTATGTTTGCAACTGACATAACAAATTTGAATAACAGGTTAAATAAATACAACAGATAACACTAGAACTGCACTAATACAAACAATTATTAAATAAATGTTCAAAACATTTGACACCTTTGTAAAACATGCTCAGAAGCTCGTCTACAATAAACTCTCTAATCTGTGTGTTAGTAACTGTGTCATTTGTTTGTTTTTGAAAAAAATAACTTAACCAGCTGCCTACGCTCAAAACAAAGTTTCCTGAAATTTTCGCATACCTAATGCATCTAAAAACCAAAGTTAGTAAAAGTAATGTTTTTTTTACTTCCATCATAGCCTACTAGAATTTTATGAAAATGAATTAAATGACGTGGTCTTTCCATGGCACTGGTATGAAATTTTTATTTTCTGTAATAAAATGCTCAAAACGTAAACAAAATGCAAAGTGTGACACATCGTTGAAATCAGAATTAAATACTCTAGTAAATATAAAAAAAAATTTAAATGCCGACCATAAGAAAACACAAAGTTGACAGTCGAAAATGAACAATGGGTAACAGTTATACCAAATCTGATGAAAAATTTAGATTCAGCATGAAAAAGTGTCCTAATAATGCGTAAACTAGAAATATGTAACATAAATGATAAATGAGTTATAGCCGAAAACAAAAAATCCAAAATTTCAGTTGAATTTAGTTTATTCAGAAACTAAGCACGATAGTTCCAGTTTCTTTTCAGATTATTAGTGGGCATAAAATACTACAACTTTTCTCTAATTTAACCATCGTCGTATCTCTTCAAATAAGCGAGATCCCCATAGTTAACACGCAATTTGATACATCCTGTATACATATCCACTGACTTTTAATTGCAATTAGACTTGATAATAATATGCATAATTGCGTTTTAATAATAACGTTTTTACCATCATAATTTAGACATGATGGCAAATCCAAATACTCCCCAAGTTTTTCAACAAATGTGGGCACTTCACCTCAACGCGTAATAGAAGGCACCATCTACCGTGCCTTGAAGTCAGTGCATGAAGTCGAACGTCTTTGTGAATTGAACTGCACAGCATACAGTACTGCAGCCACATTGCTACAAACTTCGGAAGCACCATCAGCCATACAAGTGCAATGAACAGTGTTTATGCCTCATTCTGCTTCGCATATTATCCATACGTTCAAGAATGGTTTCGTCATTCTCTGAGAATGTTTAACCTGAATGTAATAAATACATTATTGTGTAACAGGCAAAATTACTTAGGCAAAAGAACTAGCATTATATTTTAACATGGTACTTAATTTACTTTTGTTGCAGCACAACGTTGCACAAATTCAGCTTCGTAATATTTATATCCAGCTACACTTTTGTAGGCCTTCATTTGCTCATTAGTATAGACGCTATGAATAAGCACTAAATATGTAATAATATCAAAGGCAGTTACTACTGGATACGCATCAATATTGGTGTTAAATTCGTGTTTTCACCAAGAGCATAGAAGAGATCCATGTTGTTTATTAACTTATTTTTTTGTTGTATCCTTCTGCTGCATCAGTACCTACACTCTCTAGGCTTAACAAATACGCACTTTTTCTTTTTACAGCCATATTTGTAACGAAAAAGCAATACTAACGTTACACGTACACACAAACATTCTAAACAAGTTAGCACGTCAACACTCCGCCATACACAGCAGGGAAACCGCTGATGATGTCTGCTTTGCAGACGCCATTTTAAACAGATGAGGTCATGTCTTCTAGAATGCCTTATTATGTCATTTTAAATGACGTTTTGTTTGATCAAGATAGTAAAGATATGCATTTTACAATCCATAGCTGCCCAGGACTGAAAGGCTTTTTGGCCACTCGTTATTTTTGGATTAAACAATAACCAAACAATTTTCCTAAGTTGAAAAACAAACGTTGCTGGTTGTTCTGTGTCTGGTAGAGTCCTAGTGATCCAAATGCTTCCATTACGTTCCTGTTAGAATTATTAAATGCTTTAATCTTTCGTTCTGAGTTCTGAAGCTAAATGCCGTTGCAGATAATGAAATCAATGTTTAAAAGATTTTTCAACTTTATTTACATTTATTTCCATAGGAAAAGTGAAAAATATATGTCAATATCAGAAAAATATGCTCGCTAGACTCCTGGATTCCTCGGACTGTTGCATAATAATGATTAAGCTTAATTACGAAACGAATAAATAAATTAATAAAGTAAATAAATGGAATTAACACTGTAAAATAAAATATGCTTTTTTGTGTAAAAATTTAGAACAAAAGGTATTTAAAAGTAAAAGGTTATTAACTTATTATACATGGTTCAAAGAAGATGTAAAAAACGTATTTCATAAAAATTCCCATTTTGATAACATTTAAGTGTTGAAAATAGGCAAATACACGTATTTTCAAACTTTCAAAAATTTCTAATTTAAAAACTGTTATTGAGTATAAATAAAATAACGGGTGTCCAGAAAGTCTTTCAGTCAGAGCGGCTATGGATTGTATAACGCATGTCTTTTATTCAGTTATATCCAAAGAAGTAATAGAGGTTCTTCTTTGGTTATATCTAAGTAATTTATTTGACATAAGTCAAAGTCAATTTAAATTAAAAGGTTTTTATTTTGAATTATTTACTTTCTGCATATTTCTTGTTATAAAATGTTTACGCAAGAACAAAAAACCTTTATTGTGAAATCTTATTTTCGCAATGGTCAACAATTAGAAAACGGAAATTGGAATTATTCCATCAATGCGTGTAAACAAGAATTTCGACAAAGATATCCAAAGACATACGTTATACAATCCATAGCCGCCCAAGTTAAATAAGCCGTGGACTTAGTTAACAAAAAATATATTTATTTTACAACACTACATTCAATATGTTGGAGTACATATAAATTAAATTAGCTGATTAGCATCGAAACATGCGGCTTGAATAATAATATAAGACTAACTTCTAAAACTGAATTCACATAATTATATCTATTTGTTATCTAGCTTCAACGGAAGCGGTGTAATACTATCCTACGAGAACTGCACAGATAAGCACTAGCTAAATACATAACTCCTCCCGTGAAAGATATTTCAATAATTTCAGAAGGAAAATTATTTAAATTGTAGATGTAACTAATTCAATATGTTTTGTGAATAAATGTATTTTACAAATCTTTCTTTAAGGGAGTTACGTTTACAAACGACAAATAATATAAAGCTTAAAATTAATAAAACAATCATAACAACGATTACGATTGAAATAATAGAAGTGGGGTGGTAATCTGTACCACTAGCAGAGTCAAGTTTATCGTGCTGTTTATTGACCTGGATTTGGTCAGCAATTACCTTTTGGGTGTTTATGGGTACTAGGTATATTCTCGAAATATTAATATGAGCAATATGAGCAATATGATCAGTATTTAATTGATCGATATTGGGTATTTTTAAATTAGTTAATTTTGTAGACGTAGTTTTAACATGAAATAATAGGGTATTGTGATTTACAATCGCATTGCAATCTGGTGTTAAATGTAAGAGTTGAGAAGCAATTAGATCTTTTCTATAAATTTGGTTGGGGCATTTAATATCTAAAGTACCCTTTGAGGGTGTAGTTATTAGCCAGGTAGAGGTATCGATCTGAGATATCTTGATATCGGTTAGATCAAATAAATAAGGTTTGAAAGTTTGATTATTGTTGAAAGATAACAATTGTGTTTCGCACAACTTATTATTGGGAATTTTGAAATGGTTGTTTTGATAACAGAAATAAGTATTTAGGGTGACTAATTTACAGAAATTAATATCTATGGGTATACTTTCATCAATACTAAATAGTAGGGTATTATAAGCTGGTATGATCATTCTATATTCATTTTTACTAATAAATATAGAAAATGGGATTAATTGTGTTAACTGATATTGGTTGTTTTTGAATCTGAAACAGCCATAATTTCATTAGCGTGTCTCTCAAATGTCTTATTTGTTTCAGGGTGTTGTACTAAATATTTATCATGATCTAAAACTTTTATAACTTTAAAAGGACCTTTGAATTTAGGTGTTTTCTTATTTCGTCTATCATTGGTGATAAAAATTTTTTGATCGATTTTGAATTTGATTGTTTTATTATCCGAATTCATTTTGATATTTCTCCGCTCTTTAGTTTCGATTTGTTTGTCTTGTAATTCTTTATAGAATTGTGTCATTCTAGTTCTATGATCGTTTGTGTAGATGTCATAAAATCTATCATTACATAAGTCGTAGGGATTCATTCGGTCCGTGTGTCCAAAACGTATTTCATAAGGGGTAAATTTTAAATTAGAATGTATGGTGTTGTTATAGGCCAATATACAATAGTTCATTCTTTCATTCTCTGGGGTTTTCTCAAGTAAGCGATAATGTTCTATTAATGTCGAGTGTACTCGTTCAATGAGAGAGTTCGATTGATGATGAAAAGGGGTAGTGAAATAAGAATTAATTTTATGTAATTTTAAAAAGTTTTTAAAAGCGTTTGTGTCAAACTCATGGTCTGCAACAATAGTTTTTGGTACGGCATAACTTGCCATAAATGTAAATAAGGCGTTTGTGATGTCAATGCTATTATTTGATTTTAAAGAATACGCCTTGGCAAATTTGCTAAAAGCATCTATGGTTGTTAGATATTTTATGTTGTTAATTTGGAAAATATCTAAATGAATACATTCGAAAGGTCGATTGTAAGTGTGGGTTAATTGAAGAGGTAATTTGTTTGGTTTTCTATTGTATTTTTGTAATTTGCACGTATCGCAGTTGTTAATAAAGTTCGTTATTTCTGTATCGATATTTTTCCAGTAGTACATCCTCTTGAGGTGTTCTATTGTTTCTGCAATTCCTCTATGATTATTTTTGCCTAAATGATAATCTTGTATATATTGTAATCGGTCATCAGGGTTAGTTACGTAGGTGACTTGTCTTAAAACTTGTGGAATTTAGGTGTGTTTTCATTTGTAATTTCAAGAATAAATTTCGAAAATTGTTCAAATATACTTTCATTTTGAAAAATACAATAGTAATGAGATTTTGGTTCGCAGAAATGAAGAAGTAAGGTAGTAAAAATTTCATTTTAATTTTGAGGTGTTATAAATACAGAATAGTGGGTAAATCCATCAAATTTGGAAATTCTAATTTTTTTTGGTAATGTGGCGTTTAGGAATTCTATTTGATTTTTATGGTACTGTAACGGTTTTTCCGATATGTCCATTACGGGTGTAGAAGATTGTTGAGTGTGCACAGTATTGACAAGCGATTCGTTGTCGTTGGGATTTGTATTATTTAAGTCATCGTCAGATAAAATTTTGTCATTATCGGGTGTAATTGGAGGTACTGGTTGTAATTTGATATTTTGGAGTATTTTGGGTTTTTCTTTAATAGGCGGTGGAACAAAGGTGGGTATGATAAATTCCTCCAAATCAAGGGTGTAAGGTCTTTGGGGTATTGTGCTAACTTGGTCGAAATCAGGTTCAGGGGTATCTAATCGATCTATTGATGTGGGGTGAATTTGTATGCGCGAAAGGGCGTCTGCTACTTTGTTTAATAGGTAAATACTGAATCGAAAATGTGTATTCTTCGAGCTTAATGGCCCATCTTGTTAATTTAGAATTAGGATCTTTAACGTTTTTCAACCATATAAGTGGTCGTAGGGTAGTTGATTTCTGATTGGTTTAAAGTACGTGATGCGTAACTAATGGGTCTACCGTTTTGAGAAAGCACGGCACCTATAGCATATTTACTAGCATCCGTCGTTACTTCAAAGGTTTTGTCAAAGTCAGGGTAAATTAGGACAGGGTCGTTAACTAATATGGTTTTTAAATAATTAAAATTTTGGATAAACGATTGGTCATGGGTAATTTTGCTGTCTTTCTTTAAACATTGGGTTAAAAATTTGGTAATTTTGGCATAATCCTTGATAAACTTTCTGTAGTAACCAAACATTCCAAGGAAAGATTTTATTTCCGTTCGGGTCTTAGGTAGAGGAAATTTATTAATGACTTCAATTTTGTCAGGGTTGGGTTTGATTCCGTTTTCAGTTAACATGTGACCTAAATAAGCTATGGAAGTCTTAAGAAATTCTGATTTATCTAATTGTACTTTCAGATTGTATTTTCTGCATCTGTCAAATACATTGCGTAACTTTACTAGGTGTTCCTGTAAAGATTTAGAGTATACGATAATATCATCTAAATAAACCATGCATTGGCTGGGTGTTAGGCCAATCAATGATTGATTTATCAATCTTTGAAAAGAGGCGGGGGCATTTTTCAGGCCGAGAGGCATCCTTTTGAACTGAAAATGACCCTCTTCAGTTGAAAAGGCCGTCTTTTCTCTATCGTTTTTCTCTATCTCGATCTGATGAAACCCAGAGGCTAAATCAAGAGTTGAGAATTATTCGGCTTTTCCCAAGTTATCCAATACCTGCTCTATAAGCGGCAAGGGATACTTGTCTTCTACCGTATTTTCGTTGAGCTTCCGGTAGTCAATAACTATACGCCATTTTTGTTTTCCCGAATTGTCCATTTTTTTGGAACAATCCAAATGGGGGCATTGTATGGGGATTCTGAATGTTCAATGATGTTTTCCGATAACATCTTCGTGATTTGTTGTTTTACCTCATTTCTGTGTACATGAGGGTACCTATAATTTTTGGTATATATTGGAATGCCATTTTTCGTGCGTATATAATGTTTGGTTAAGTTGATAAAGGTTAAGGGTAATTCTGGTGAATGAAAAATGTCTCGAAAATCATAACATAGTTCTTTACGCTTATGAGCTTCTTCTTGATTTAAATGATCGACTTTAATATTTTTTAAATTTTCTATCAAAATTTTATTTTTACATTGGGGATTTAAATTTATATTATTAATCTCAATATTTTTTATGTCGTAATCTTCTAATAATAAAGGGTTGTAAATTCTAAAATTTTGAATTTGATTCGACGCATTAATAAGAGTTGTACAAAAATAGTTATTGCGTACTTTAACTAAAGCACGTGGTGTCATACAATATTTATTGAATTTAATTTGATTGCAAATTTTTGTACTGTTACTATTAATGGTAGGTAATTGAATTTTAATTTCTGATCTCGGGGAAATCGAAATGCGTTTTATAGGCTCTAAATTTTGACGAATTTTGGAAAAATTGCATTCGTTACGTTTTCGTTGTTCTTGACGTGTTTTTGAATTATTATAGTAAAATGGAACGATAGTAGTGTCTGTTTGCACATGCATCCAGCGAAAATCTATTTGTGCAGGCAAATCGTATAATAGGTCCGAACCAATAAGGCCTACATACTCTTCATGGAAGTCGAATACATAGCACTTATGGTTGCCTTCTTCATGAAATAAAGATTTGATAGGTATATTAGCAACTTTATTATGGTGTGTTACACCGTGTGACGTTACAATTTGAAAATTTTGAGTTTGACCTGAATTTGGAAAATGTTTATCAATAAATTTGGGTGAAATTATTGTTCTAGTACTGCCAGTGTCAAGTAATAACTTGTCACCTGTGGATGGTATGACTATATAGGGTAGATTTGATTTTAGAGTGTTTAAATTAAATGTTTCAATTGGATTTTCCGAGGCTAGTTGTGAAAATTTACGTCATCATTTTCGTCATTGTTTTCCGGTTCTATGTCATCGGGTCCGTCGTATGACTCGTAGTTATGGTCTTCGTAAGAGAACTCGGGCTCCTGGTTGTTGGGAAAATTATCAGGGTTTACTTCGTCGTATCCTGAGTTATGATTAAATAATTCTTCAGAATGAAAATTTCTAGGTTGGTTTGATTGTCCGAAATAACGTGTGTTTTGATAATTCGTTTTTTTTTTGATGATTGGGATTTATAGACTGCATTGTAGGGGGTCGTTTGTTTACACTACCGGTTTGTATTGGTTCACCAGGGTTATAATTTTTATAACCACGCTGTGGTGCGAACACATTTTGATTTTGATTGCCAAAAGGTTTTTGATTAGGTCTTTGATTGGGAAATTGAGAAGGTGGGTTATTAGGGTTCAATCTCATAGTTGGATTTAGATTTCGAACAAAGTTATTGTTAGGAAAGAAATTCGGTCCAGGTTTAGGTTGATTTTGAAAAGATTTATTGAAATTAGGGGCAAAATTATTGTATCGAGGTGTATATAAGTTTTCCGAATTCGAATTGTATCTTGGATCAACGTTAGTCGAATTTCGTTTTTGGTTTGAAATATTAAAATCAGATTTACTTGAATTTTGAGAATATCTTATATCGATCTCGTCACGTACAATACTAATTGCGTTTTCTAATTCTAATTCTAATTTAAATTTAATTCTGACCATTGGTCACCAAAGTTGTTTATGAGGGTTGTTTTTAATTCTATCCAATTATTAAAATCGTAACCTGTAATTACTTCGAGTGCGTTACCTTTCAATTTATTTCGCACGGACGAAAGTAATAACTTGTTAATATAAGCATCTGGTTGTGCTGGGACTAAAAACTGATCTAAAATAACTTCAACTGATTTAATGAATTCTGATAATGTGCTAGGATTACCGTCGTATGTGGGTATTTCGGTAATCATGGACATATGAAATCCAGGTGGAAATATGTTAGCCATTTCTAATTGATTATTAATTTCTGGAATTTGATTTTCAGGTTCTACAGGTATATTTCGCTCGTTTAATAAAAGAATCGGTGGTCTTAGTATATTTTGTCTGTTAATCATATGATAATTCACTTTCACAATTATTATTAATTAATATTTTAGTTTTATGTTAGTAAACAGTCCTAAACAGGGTTCCTACACATAGATATTGAGTAATAAAGCTTCTTATAAAACCTAAGGGTTTCGCTTTATATCTCGCTTACCAATATCTACTTGAACTTAAAATTAACTTGGTTCCTACACATAGATATTGAGTAATAAAGCTTCTTATAAAACCTAAGGGTTTCACTTTATATCTCGCTTACCAATATCTACTTGAGCTTAGAATTAACTTAAAATTATATTATTGGGTTTATATTTGTTTAAATAAACTTTTCACTTTAATAAAAAAATTATTTTACTTCATCCTTAATTATTTGGATCGAAAGTATAGGTGTTCAGAACTTCTGTAGATTGGTTGCTGGGGCGATCTCGATGATCAGATAGTCTGCAGTAGACCAAATTGTCTCCAAGAGACTGGGTTGTCAGGAACCAGCGATGCTTTACCTGTGGCGATGTGAGTCCTAGGGTTCAGCTGTGTTGGTTACCAGACGATGTGTTCGTAGAAGCTACTCGATGTTTGGAATGCTTCAGGAACGATTTGTGGTACAATTTTTTAAAAGAACTGAGTTAAATGTTGAAACATACAAAAGGAACAAAAAATGTTGTAATGTCCTTTTGCTCAGCATCCGTTAGCAACTGCGCCAGTTAAATAAGCCGTGGACTTAGTTAACAAAAAATATATTTATTTTACAACACTACATTCAATATGTTGGAGTTCATATAAATTAAATTAGCTTATTAGCATCGAAACATGCGGCTTGAATAATAATATAAGACTGACTTCTAAAACTGAATTCACATAATTATATCTATTTGTTATCTAGCTTCAACGGAAGCGGTGTAATACTATCCTACGAGAACTGCACAGATAAGCACTAGCTAAATACATAACTCCCAGGACTGAAAGACTTTCTGGACACCCGTTACTTCTTACTTAACTCTAACAATATTTATTTTATCAAAGGTTGTATTAAAAAGTAAACAGTTAGTGTTGTTATAGCAAGAACAATTCTTAGTGACTTGATCTCGGTAATCGTCTGCAGATTACTTGATTTCTTATTCCAAAATATCCAATAGAGGTGAATGTAAGAGATCAAATTGCTCGTTCATTAACGGTACAGTTTTTAAATGTTTGTGAATTTCAAACGTTTCTAGTATAAGCAATTTACGTTTATCATCACAAAAGGATTTATGTGGGTGTTTGCATTTAACAATGTACGTGTTCTTTATATCTAATATCAAAATTTCTAATTGTCTGGCTTATATAAACCGAATTACAATGCGAGTAATTTAATTTATAAGTGCTTGATTTTAGCAAATCATCTGTTTTTGATTTTGCATTAAACACAGTGTTTAAAATGTTTTTAGTTGTTTTAAAAAATACTTCATAGTTATTGGTCTTGTTTAGAATGTTAGCATTGTCTTCTGATTTGTGACCAAAATATGGGATCGAAGCATATTTAATTGTATCTGATGAAGTTGGGGTATTCGGATAATTTTTTTTCTTTAATTAATCTATCATTAAGTTTAGTATAGTATGATCAAAAAGTCATTGTATCGCGGTTGCTGTGGAATTTCAAAGCTATCTATAGAATTACTTACTTTTAAATCTCGCTCGATTATGGCGAAGTTGGGAAATCTTTCACGGAATTCATTTAAACATAAATTAGGTGAATAAACCCAGTTACCGTTTTCACCACGATTTCCATTACGGTAATATGCTCTAATCATAAAAATTTTATGTTCTGTTTAAGACATTTTTAATTATAATTCGCTGACTTTTGAAAGTAAATGTCAAAACTAATAGAAATAAATAATTTCATAGACGACTTGTCAATTCCACAGCAACCGCTATCCAAACACTTTTTGATCATATGTTATTATAACCATTACGATATGCAATTTGTTTAATAATTGAAACTTCTCTATTACAATTAATTTCATGTAAAGGGACCGGTAAAGCCCTATGTATCATAGACGTGTATGCTGCTAATTTATGTGTTTTATGATGACAAGAATCGTGTGGTATTATAATGTCTGTTTGTG
This sequence comes from Ctenicera cuprea, assembly GCA_958336395.1. Classification (NCBI taxonomy): domain Eukaryota; kingdom Metazoa; phylum Arthropoda; class Insecta; order Coleoptera; family Elateridae; genus Ctenicera; species Ctenicera cuprea. The sequence continues at coordinate 28,271,033 of OY284494.1, read as the reverse complement.
TAGGGTTCCTATAATAGTTATTTAAGTATCAAGGAATGTAAGGACGTAATAACATCCGAGGTAGGCGCATACGAGCTGAGGCGGAGCCGAAGCTTGTCGCCTGCCGAGGATGTTATTAGTCGATACATTTCGTGTTACTTATTAAATTTTTCACGCTACCGGCAATGTAAGTAGGCCTACAGGTAGAAATGTAATCATATTTTTAAAAGTTCGTTTTGACAGCTGTCATCGGAATTATTTTTTAAAAGCCCCATTATTCTAAGTTGTCTGTGCTTGTTACCATATCAACGAACAGTTAAAATCAACATTATTTTCCTAGGGATGTAAGTGACACTATTAAGTTCCGTCGTCAAGGGTAACTAGTAAACGAATGTTATCAGCCATTTACGATCCCTGTAGCTATGGATGTAAGGCCTACTTACATTGCCGGTAGCGTGAAAACAAAGTTTATTAGTTGAATTAATTTTTATGTTTAAATCTAAAAAGTTAATAGACCTTTTGTTCAGTTTCTAGTGTAAATTTTATGGTTGGATGCAAACTGTTAATAAACTTAAAAAATTCATTAATAATTTCAAATGAACTATCAAAACGCTAAAATGTCATTATCATAACAAAACCAAAATATAACTTTCTCAGATTGATTTGATTCGATTATTTGATCTTCTAGATTTTCCATAAATATATTACCTAAAAGAGGTGAAACTGAGTTTCCTATGGGCAAACCATCTTTTTGGAAATAAGTTTTTTTATTAATATTAAAATAATTGATGATGTAAAATTCAAATAATTAAATAAACTCAGTCGGTTTTATTAATTCAACATTTTTGTTAAGTATATTATTTAACAAAGGAGTACACTCTTGAGGAGGTATTTGCGAAAACATATTAGTAACATCATAACTAACTTGCTTGCTTTGTGGTGGTAAATGTAAGTTAGACAACTTTTTTTTACATTTTTAGTTGAATATTTTGGTTTATTATTAAACCTGGTAACTATATTGTTTAGTTTATTTATAAATTCCAGCTTTACTTCGTTAAAGTCCATATTTAATGATTATCTGTTTTATTAGGCACGAGAAGTTTATAAAACGAATTGCATACTATACTTTTTCTACGACTATCACAAAAATACTAACATTTGGAAATTATTTTATTATCTTAAGCAATATTAATTATTTTGACAGATTGATGACAAGTGACGGCTAACTTGATTTTCAGTTGATTTTCAATTGATTTTTGCGATTAAAAACCTAGAGCTAACTTCAGCCCGTGACTAAAGCGCACAAAGTCACGGCTTGTCGAGGTGTGTTTAAAATGTCACTTAGCCTCATGGAAACATATGCGATAAATGACATTTTAAAGACGGAAGTAGAAAAAACACGTAATTACTTTAACAATATTTATTTATTTTAACCTTATACGTATTTCGGCATGTTTACATGCCATTGTCAAAGGTTATATGAAAAAGTAAACAGTTAGTGTTGTTATAGCAATAGAACTTGGTGACTTGATCTCGGTAATCGTCTGCAGATAACTTGATTTCTTATACCAAAATGTCCAATAGAAGAGAATTTAGGAGATCAATCAACCTAATATCATTGTAATTCGGTTTATATAGGCCAGATAATTAGAAATTTTGATATTAGGTATAAAGAACACGTACGTTGTTACAAATACAAACACCTACATAAATCCAATGACAATGTAATTAAGTATTTTATATAGGTACAGATAATCATTATATTATTTAGTATTTTGGTTAGCATGTGCTTGGTTGCATATGTATGTATGATACTACTAGTATAATGGGCATGTTGGATTTGTGTATTTTAATTAAACCGTATAGTTTTGGCGGTTGCGGGTTTGGATTTATTATTTGCTTTTTTTTATCTGTTAAACAAACCTGGCAATTTTCTAATGTTTGTTTTAATTCCTTCTGATAATTGTTGGTGGGATTACTAGTTAAAGCTTTTAAATTTGAATTGGTTATGAAATAATAATTTTTTGTAAGTAAGTGTCATTGGATAATATAACTAAAGTGTTTCCTTTATCTGCCTTAACAAAAATCAAATTATTTACTGAAATTTTTTCTTTAATCAATTTAAGTCATAAATTATTTTGATTATTTATTTTATTTTTTGATTTATTGCTATTTAATGACATTCCTTCTAATAAATTAGCAATTTGAAATTTTGCATAACTGAAATGTCTTTTTTTAATAATTGTTTCAGAATTGACAGCTACAATTTCTTTAATATTGTCAGTAAACTTTGGAATGGGGGAAAATTAAAAACCCTTATTTAGGAATTTTATCTCCTGGACATTGAATTCTGTGTTTGATAAATTTAGAAAACGAAAGTGAAAATTTAGTATTGTGTCAGGTTTTGTCTGTTGTTGGAGGGCACGTGCGTGTTGTTGTAATATTGAAGTTTATTTTTCTGTTTTGTGTATTTTTTAAATTTTATTCTACTAACTAATTCTCTAAAGTCATTGTCAAATACGTCAAACTTAATTTGATGTAATTTGTAAATGAGTTCTGTGTAAAGTACCTTTAAATAAATGTGCAAATTGTCTCTACTTCTAAATCAACGTTTTGATTCTTCTTTCAACGATCTTTGTTCGGCATTTCTGACTGACTTCTCTGTTATGCTGTTCTTGGTTCTTGTAGAGATAATAATTTAGTTTGGAATTAGTTTCTTTTTCTGATATTGCTGATTAAACTAAATATTACTTCTTAAACTTTAGCTACAATTTAAGCTGTTTTTTTATCTAGCATATCTTGATTGATATGTAACCGTACGAGCGCCATTTAAAAAACTGCGTATTTTCGTATTGAAAATATTTCGATTGGCAACCGGCCAAATAATCCTCATAACAGTTTTAATCCATTGCAAAAGGTTTGTTGCTTTCAACAAACATTTGATACGGAAGTACAAACAAGCAAGCATTAACTTCTTTGCTTAAATTTAATTTGATAATGTGCTTAAATGTTTTAATATAAACTATCTATAGTTTTAGTATCTGCGTGACAAATATGAACTAAAAGCTAGTAACAAAACAGTGCTGCTTCTGGTCCTGAGTATACGTATAATAAATGAGAGAAAGGGAAGGATAGCGACGGAACTCATACCAGACCGACTTTACCACCGTTAAACGGAAGAATGAGTTGGCAAAGTGGTCACAGTTTACGCAACACGACATCGTTAGCGGCTACCGATGTTTCCGCAATAAATCCAACAGTAGCAACAACAATTGCAAACCCCATATTACCTACATCTACAACATCTATTAATAGTGAACATCTTTTAACAAGTACGTCAACAGTTTCTTCTACTAACAATTAATATAGTATTCGCAAACTCTTATAATATACATGCTATTATTATTACTTCTACAGGTAGTAATCTGTCGAGTGTTCCACAAAAGGTGTTTATGCGTCCTGGTAAAATTGAAGAAGGAGATGAAGACTCTGTAGGAGACTACGAAGAGGGAAGATATTTTTCAAGTGTTGATTCTCCTCTGCTTCTTCGCAGTCCTCAGCCGTTTCTGAATCCTTTAACAACTCCGGGATTATTTAGAGTGTCCACATGCAATAGTTCTCTAACTGCATACACCACAACCCGACAAGACAGTAACAGGTAATACGAAAACGCACTTATAAGTACACGACCATACCCTATGGCGTGTGAAAACTAGGAACGAAATAATTTTCAAACATTTAGAAACGTCCTCAGAAATTTTTAGAAATTAAAAATAATTTCGAAAATCTTATAGAACCTTTGTAGGTACGAATATTATAAAACAGATTACATTTTTTTAAGAAATAACAGAAAAATCAACAATTAAAATTTGTTTTATATCATTAACCACATTTTATCGTTATTTCATGTAGGGCTACACATATTTTAAGATAATGGCTTTAGACAGTAAGTTAATGTGTTTAAATAAACAATTTCTTTTGTGTTGAACTGCTCTATCAACGACAAACCAAAAAAATTGTACCAAATTTCAAACATGAACAAATCCATACACGCAAGCACACAGTCACTCCAACAATTTGACATGTGAAAATAGACACGATAATATTTTATTTTAAAATTCATAACGTCTATTTTAGTTATTTAAAAGATACAAATAGCTATTTTGAAGTCAATTTTTATTGTTAAAATTTGCAATACAATTGTGAAAGCATTTGTTATTACGTATATGCATGTATTTCTGACATTGTAAGAATTTCAAACTTATAATGTTGAGGCAATGATAAAATAAGCCTTGTATTATCTAGATTACACGCAAACAAATAAATCAAACACAAGCCCAAGACGAACTCTACTTATCTTATCACAAATTTGATTTCATTAGTTGCTTACTCGAAATTCACACAGAAAATAGTTTACTACCGATTATTTCACGCAAAAGTGCTAATACTCAGTAGTGTTATTAATCAACAGTGTTAACAAATATGTAATGATAGTTGCTAATGAAGTATGTGTTATTTTACTATACTGGCACCAGCGAATTAGCACTTTAGTAAGTAAGTTTAAAATTAACGTCTGCGGTTAAAATGTAGTTTGTCTCGTACTAGAATCGGCTACAGTTATATGAATGTATTATGGATTCTCCTAGTGATAAAGACGACACAAGATTTCTGATTCTACAAACGCCCACCAAAGCCGTAAAGAACGGCGAATACTCACCCAGTATTTACTATCCCAAGTCTCCTGAAAACAGCAGTCCAAGGTTTGATTTTGCTCTAACTGATTGTAGTATTTACTTCAATTTTGCAAGAGAATAGTATTCTTTACTTTCCCATACTTCTAGTATGGAAATTTATTGTGATCGCGAAAAGCTTCAATTCTGAGATTTTAACGGAAATACATGTTTTGGGCCTTCAGGACACCAAATAAAGAATTTTGCAGTGTTTGAGTGCGCGTGGGCGTGTGTGTGCGAGTGTGTGTAAGTGTGCGTCAGGAAGTAGTAGACCGATCTTAGCGCAATTTGCTATACCTATATTAACAACGAAAATTTGTTTGGCCAAAAAATTTTCTTTATGATCCGGAATCGGAAACAATTAGTCTGTCTTTTTGGTATAATTTCTTCAAAAACGGAATTTTTTAATTTAAGGCTGGAATATGATATAGAGTACTTTTTCCGAGCATTTTGTCTTTAAAATGACGCCACTGCGAATTTTTGACAATTTTGGCTTTGTCACCTTTTTACTGAAAAACGAGTTGACAGATCGGAATTAAATTTGGACATTATAATTTAAGAAAATTTTTGTACAAATGAAAACTGGAGGAAAATTTACAAAACATTTAGACATTTTCGATACAATATAGCTCAAAAAGTAACCACAAGATTTTTTTTAACTTTGTAGGTTTATAGAGCTAGGATCAGCTACAATTTGGTTTGAAGCTCAATCTTTGGCTGATGAATTTGGTGTATTGTTTCTGGTTTTCTTTAATACCGAGAAATCTTTTTCCATACAATAAAAAAATTGGTTTCGCATTTTTAAATTATTAACTACGCCTTCTGTCTCCTATAGCAAATTTTTAAAAAGATATCACCCTGTATATAATATATACATATATATATATATATATATATTTAGTTAATGTACCTGATGAGATTTTCACCAGCTTCTTACCTACTCACGTTTTTGTAAGTAGTGTTAATTACTTTAATTTTATTTAAAGTTTCTATGTTTGCCTAATGTCATTGTAGACCCCTGATGAAGAATTAAATAAATTCGAAAGCTTGGGATTATAACTATATATATATATATATATATATATATATATATATATATATATATATATATATATATATATATATATATATATATATATATATATATATATATATATATATATATATATATATATATATATATATATATATATATATATATATATATATATATATATATATATATATATATATATATATATATATATATATATATATATATATATATATATATATATATATATATATATATATATATATATATATATATATATATATATATATATATATATATATATATATATATATATATATATATATATATATATATATATATATATATATATATATATATATATATATATATATATATATATATATATATATATATATATTTTCTATACAAGTCGAGATCATTTTGTTATATATAATGTATAAGTCGAGATCCGTTTTGCAAGTCGAGATCCGATTTCGGACCTCGACTTGAATTTGTGTGTATATCGGGTTCTTTGACCTTATCAGTATGGTAGGAGTCTAAATTTAGATTTTTTGCTGGACCTCATTTTGCCGGTTTTTATCAATTTATATACAGAAATAGTTCCAAGTAGCTCGCTGAAGGGGGCGCTTAAGTGCCTGGTTTGTATATAATCACAATAGATATGCTATGGTTAATCCGAGATCCTGCATTGTCGGCAACGTCGCGGATCTCAACTTTGTTAAATTGTATTTATATATTATTCGTTTATTTACATTTATTTAATATATTGTGTATACTGTGTCCCTTTTAACGTTATAACATTTTAACTCAATATATCAGCCGAACTATAAGACATAGAAGACTGATTCGATCGGAAGGTTATAGGGTTTTCTTCAAAGTTTTGTTTAACCTATTTGAAATTGTATGTGAAAACGAAAAGCAAGTGAATGAAAATATCAGTTAGGCTAAAGATGGAAATTAGACCTGTTTTTTTGGTATAGATTAGTTCCTAAACACTTTTTAGAAATTTTGAATACATAACGTTGTAGTGCATCTAAAGACAAATCAAATCCTTTTTCCAAATGCTTTATCTCCAAAATGAAGACCGCTAGGAATTTTTGAAAATTTTAACTTTTAATGACCGATTACTTAACAACAAAATATCCAATCAATACAAATTGTCATATTATTTGATAGCCTTTAATAAGTATAATCAAGTGATGTAATAGTTATTTATATCCTCTTTACTTATTAAAAGCTCCTTTACTGTCGTCTGAACTGACTCAGTAAATGAGTCTTTACAGGCCAGGTGCCTGTAAAATGTTGCCATGGCGAACGTCCTTTATTAATCACTAACATTACATTTCGGCCGCGTTTGTTTCAAACAATAACAACTCAACATTCCATAGTTACCACAACACACTATATTTCCATGACTGTAATTTCAAATAAAATTTCTGAAGTTAATTTTTAGGATTTTCAGCAAGAGGAAATAGAACGTTGTACGCGGCTCGCTTGCAATTAGCCTTTATTGGGGCTCACCGGATTGCAAACTTTCCGGCTTGCCCATAAAGACTAATTTTCAAGGCTTTCCACGTAAATAACTATTACGGTACTAGTGGGATAAAGGCATTATTATAAACACGAGTTTGAAAGTTGCATGAGGAGGTCGTAGACCGAGTTGTGTAATCAAACGAGTGCCATAATAATGCATTATCCCACGAGTGACATACAAAATTTTATCAACGACTGATTACAATTTGTTAAAAATCGAATTTTATTGTTGAAATGATATTTGACATTTAGTATTAATTTATTTGCAAACGTCAAGTCACTTTTAAAATACTTTTGTTTTAAAACTAAAGGAACGAGATAGATTCGATTTGTTCAATACTGTAATCAAAGCTTCAGTTTTGTTTGTGTAAATAAAATGCGTTAGGTAATGAATCCATTATCTCACTAGTGAGATAATAAACTTCATTACCTAACGCAAATGAATGACATAATAAATCCATATCCAAGCAGTCGTAGATAAAAATATTTTGAGAAATACGAAAATTGTAAATATTTATAATTTATAAAAATTTTGAACTTTGGATTTTTCAAAAAATTACTCTTTAATAACTGCCCACACCATTTTCTTTAACTTCCTGAGCCGATAAAGCTTGCAATGAACTACAAATTTGCTTGTTACTAATCTCCCAAATTTTACTCTGACGTTCTTCAGGAATTTTTGAAAATTTTGAAATCTACGTGTTTTCCGGAAGTTGCGTGATTTTAACAGCGCATATCAATTAGCTCTAATAAAAAATAATATTTTTCTTTTCAGTCTTTGCATATTTTTGATAACTCTATAAATAAAGTTGTTACAACCACTTTTAATCCGAGGTCGTGAGCGCATTACCAAAACCTATAGCCTTTACGTAGTCGACGAGCGCGTCACGATGTAACGTAACCAACGCCAACGCCTTGGGTATGAAGCCGGCGGCTTGTACCGGCTGGAGATGACTAGATTAAAATTTCAATAACTTGACGCGAGAATATTTAAAACGTAAAAAGTTTGGGAAAGCATCAGCGACCTGTTTCGCCCATTTTTACGTATAGCTAAAGGTATTGTGATCGTCTTCTATATTTTGGAGCAAACTTGACTCTTCATCGAAGTTTTTGTCGATTTGGACTTATTCACGGATGTACGATATACGCTTAATAGAAAGATACCTGTATGACAAACACTTTGCACCAAACGTTTTTAATAATAAGCACGTTTTAGGGCCTTGGGAGACCAATAAATCGTGCTGCCATGATGTGTATGTGTGTGTATCCACTTTACAACCCTTAACCCATGCTACCTATTGTAGGTTTAACGAATAAGCCACGCTGGGATGAAACCGCAACAAAACGAGGTTCCGTCAAAAAAAGGGAGGGGGGTGCTGCACTTCATTGTAGGCCCATTAAAAAATGAAGCTCATATTCGTATTTTATGCATGTCAAATAGCTGATCTGCGCAAGCGCGATCTTTATTCCATCGATTTTTCGTTATTTTACAAATTTTCGAATTTTGGTTTGTTAAATGGCACTGAAAACAACTTCAACTTGTCATTGAAAAAAAATCCTCTATGAGATTTCCTTTTGGTCGTTTACCTGAACAGTTCCGTTCGGTAACCACCAAAAAAAAACAACCTTAAAATTAATAAATTAATATTGAGACTTCAACAGATAAGCATTGTTTGCAAGTAGAAAATACCAGATATCATAAAACCAGATGACTGCTTCAAAAATGGAGGGGGGGGGGGGGTGCTCCAATATATGCGCATTAAAAAGAAAGGTCAGATTCGTTTTCTACGCCTGTCAACAGTCTATATGTGCAAGCACCCCTTCCACCCCCAGTAGCTCCCCTCGATTTTTCGTTAGTTCAAAAATGTTCGAATTTTAGTTTCAAAAACAAGAACGTGTTAAATGCTACAAGAAATAACTTTCCGTTGAGAAAATGCCCCTCGGAGATTTACTTTTGGTCGTTCACCTAAGCAGTTTCCCTGAGTGCCCAAAGAAAACCACTACTTTGTCAAAATAAATTATCAAATTTTTCAAAATTTTTAATATTGTTTAAATTTTTAAAATTTGCATATTGATCAAATTTTCAAGATATTCAAAATCTAAAAAATTTTAAAATTTTAGGAATCTTTAAAATTTTTAATTTTTGACATGATCCTTTACACCGAGTGTTCATTTAACTTTCAGCTCTAGTTATATATGGAAATTTAAGTCATGATTTTGATTAATTTACACAAACAGAATTAATTGAAATGTCAAATTTATGTACTGTCAGTAGTAAACATTGATTATCTTAGTATTTTTATTAAAAATGGTTTATACTACAGCACAAAAAGCTTTTATTGTTGAGGCATGCTTTTGTACATGTCAAATAGTTAATGGCGAAAACCAATTTTGAATTCCGGAGTGTATGGCAGCATTTCACGAGAGATTTCCAGAAGTGGCAGTCGAGTACAAACAGTTTGTAAATATTTTGAACCATTCTGTGGATTTATTCAGAGAAACTGGTTGTGTAACTAAAAGTTAAGGTAGTGGGTCAACCTAGAATGAGAAATAATTATAAACGCACCTACGACATCAATCCGTAGGTTAACACAGCAAACAGACCTCTCCTATGGTACATGCCACAGAATTTAGAAAATATATGCATGCATATCGTTTAACTGCAGTACAAGAGCTGCGGGCCCCAGATTTTGCAAAACGAGTAGAATTTTGCCGCTGGTTTTTCGCAAACATCAATGATAACGACATGCTAAATAAAACCTTCTTCTGATTGCAAAGTTTTAGTTACTAATAATTCGTAGTTTCGTTGAACTGTTTTGCACATTCAATAATAATAATAAAGTTGCTTTTTGGTTCAGGTTTAAAACTTTTAAGTAGAATTCTGGCGCGCAGATTTGAAGTTGAAATGCAAATCATTGTTTGTGTGAATGAATCAGTCATGGCTTAAATTTCCATAGATAATTAGAGCTGAAATTTAAATGATCACTCTGTAGTAGGGTTGATATGTATAAGATAATCAATTTTAGATTTTTTACATTTCAAAACTTTTTTAAATTTCTAAATTTTTCTAGAAATTCAAAATTTACAAAATCATCAATTTTTAACAATTCCAATTATTTTTAAATTTTTCAAAATTTTTCAAAATTTTCTAATTTCATAATTTTCAAATTTTTTAAATCTTGAAAAACGTTTAAAAATTTTGATGCCAAGATTTTAAAAATTTGCACATTTTAAATTTTTGAAATGTTTCGATATTTTGAAATTTTTCGCAATTCTTTTATGTTTCACATGTCAAATGCATTTTGTGGATAACCCGATATTTTAATTTTTATAATATTAGATAGATATTTAAATTTAAATTAAAGATTTTGATTATCTGGTAAACATGTTTATTTCAATGCTATATCTAAGTGAATATTTGAACAAAGAAATATAAAATATTAATACAAAAATATGATCCATTAATATAAAGATATGCCACTTTACTTCCTTAAATCAGAAACAGTAGGCAATTACGAAAAAGAACAATATAGTTATGACAAAAAAAACTTATTATTTGATTAGCTGGTAAACGTGTTTATTTCAATGTTATATCTAGGTGAATATTTGAACAAAGAAATATAAAAATAATACAAGAATAAAATATCGGTAGATCGAGCTGGCTAGTCGAGGAGGAGCAATCGACTGGCCAGCTCGATCTCCCGATTTGACACGTTTAGACTTCTTTCTATCGTGATACCCGGAGAACAAAGTCTACACTCGAAGGCCAAACAATGTATAAGATCTACAAAACGGAATCCAGCAAGAGGTGGCGCAAATAGATATAAATACTGCTATCAGAGAATTTGCTAAACGCATCGGTAGAAGGGGAATAATGTCTGAACTCGAGAAATTTTCCACGGGAATTACATGAGCCTCGTTACTGTTTTTAACGTATCATTTGGAAGGATTATCTATTTCTTAAATACCATACCGTTTTTGTGTTCATAATTATACAATAATTAAATAGTTATTTAGAATTACATGGATATTTAGTACAGGGTGCAAATAAACCGATTTATCTCATTAAAATCGTATTTATTGGATTTAAATCGATTTTTTTATTTAAACTGTTTTCTTTTCATGTAATGAAAATGAAAGTAGCTGGTTACTTGCAAAAACTAATAATGTATAGTAATAAAGTGTCTTTGTTTAAATGACTTAATAACAAGAGTAATGTAATGTTTGACATACACATATTATGTATCTTATTTTTTTATTTCGAATTATTTTTTTCACAAGAAATCATAGTCACATTTAAGCAACTCTAAGGTTTTTTTCTACTGATGATGACTGCTTAGCAGTCGAAATGTACATTTAGACTACAAAAGTTCTTGTGAGAACTAAAGGGGTTTGAATTTTCTTTATTTGACTTTTCTCACAGTTGCTCATTTATATTTATTTAAATAAAGAGCAAAATTTCATAGAGAATGTCACAGTGGAATAATTATGGCATTCAGCAAAACAAAAACATAATTGTAGCTCATGTTCGGCTCTATAAGACTAAAAGGTTTTAAAAAAATTGAATGGCCAGTTTTCGAGAAATATTATTTTGAAAGTTTCTAAAATGTGGAATTTACTTTTTGTACAGTATCCCCACCAAATAGAAAATTTTCTAAAAACTAACACAATATTTTGGTTCTACTAGTCATGATGAGTAATTATTCTGCTCAAGCAGAAGTTACTTATCATTTCCCGTTCAATAAATAAAGGGCCATTTTCGATTTTCAAAACAAATAAATTGTAGCTCATCCTTAGCTTTACAAGCCCACGCAGTTTAAAAAAAAAGTTTTAAAGAAATTTTTTAATTTTTAAAATCTTCTTGCACGTAGTAATACTACTTTTCCTTAGGACTATTACCATGAAAAAACCAACCTGATGAATTTTTTTAGTCTTCTAATCGATACTATCAATATAATTCTTTTTAAATTCTTGAAATTGAACGTAATTATCAATATAAGTCTGTTTTTAGTCTCAGTGTTCTTTTTCTGTTTCAAAATGATGCACATTATTTACAGTGCAGTTTACGATGAAATAAAATTACCTGTTACCATGCCATCAATATGACAAAATAATCGAATGGGTGTTTTTTAAATCACAAATTTAAGTAATAACACTCAGTATATTACATAAGTAGAATGTTATAAACTAATCTAAATAAATATTTTACAATGAGAAAATCACATTAAAAATAAAATTAATACAAGTGTCCAGTTTTTGGTGTCAGATTTTCCAAGTCATGCATAAAACAATGATATCTATTGTAGGAGGCTTGGCAACATCGGCGGATCTCATCTGTACTAAATGTTACCTATATACAACCTAAGGATCTCATCTTACCACGTTTTATAAAAGATCTCTACTTGTTAGGAATATTGTATGTATATGCAAAACGAAAAATTTGTTACCCCTCTTTTGATGCCTTTGATAAGAATGCATTTTTAAAGCTTTTCTTTAAATTATTTTTCTAAAATACTGATTCCTTCAAGTGGATCTCGGGTTGTCCATAAAATAAAAGGATCTCGACTTGTTTAAAAAACGTATATATATATATATATATATATATATATATATATATATATATATATATATATTGCTGTGTATCTGGGTATTTGAAAATATCCAGACATTTTCATAATTTTAAGATAATTAATTAATTTAAAGTTTTTAATAGAAAAATAAATATAAATAGCCCCACGTTGATGAGCCATAAATTATGCTATGTAATAAGAATATTTAAAATTCTTATTAAAAATTAAATTCTTAAATAAAATTAAATAGCCCCACGTTGGAATCGTCATAAATTATGCTGTGAAATAAGAATTTTGAAAAATTCTTTTTTTAATTTTTTTTAAAAATTCCAAACATTTGAAAAATCATAAATTTTGTAAACTTTGAATTATTATTTATTTTTGACCCACATTTGCTAGCTCAGTAATAAAATTAATATAATTAAATGCTGTGTGTTTTAATTTAGTTTTAAGCATTTTCATAAAAAAATAAATTTCAAATAAATTTATAAGCATGGGAATTTTATTTTAAAACAAGAGACTCTTATTAAAATTTTGACATGTAAATAATTGATTGACATAAATTCATCTTGTACTCAATCTCAGGGATAATTTTAAATTCTTGAACATCATGTAGCTTCACTATTGTCGATGGGTTATTTAAAAAAAATGAATTGCAGATTTCCAGAATACCACCTACTACATTTACACGCAAATACATCACCATAAAATAATATTTAAAACATCTCTGTACATTTATAATAAATAAAACAAATTTTTTTATTGAAACACCACGAAAATTATTACTTATCTTTTTACAATGTTCATCTTTGAAGTTCGGAATCTTTGATGCGTGCGCTTCCACGTATTTGAATGGTAGCTAACTCATACAACCAATTTTTCTTTCCTGTCTGTGATGTGCTTGTGCACGGTATGATGTGTGCTGTCCTAACGCTGCCTGTCCGATAATACTAAACCATGAGTTCTCCAGCAAAATCTTCAATAACAGTTTTTCTCAGGTATGTAATTCCCTTTTTTTATTAGAAATTATATTTTTCAATTTATAATTACTTTAATTTTTCATTTATTTTTAGCATTTTTATTTTTAATTATAACTGTTCAACTTTTATTATTACAGATTTATTATTATATCACACGAAGAAGATTAATTCCATATTATCTGTCAAATACAAATCTGCACGATTGACAACAAGATGTATTTCTCCACCTCAAAAACCGGAAATTCGCAGAACTATTTTTTATCATAAGATGGTGCTCAGGTACGCCATTTTTTATCAATTTATAATTTATTGAATTTATTTGTCGAAGAAACTTTCAAATTGTTCTTTAATTACTTGGATCACTGGTTATTATAGTTAGATTTTAATTTAGTTTCCCATTGGAATATTTAATACTTGCACAAATTAATATTTTTACAATAAAGAAAGGACGCTTCACAATTTTACTTTTTAATCTTCCAATAACTTTTATATTCTTCAACGGATTTTTCTCAACTTTCTTTAAATAATAAAACACCTTATTACTGTCACTTATAACAACAATTTATTTTGTTCACATTAAAATTTCTAGTTACATTATCAAAAATTTGGGAGCTAAACATTAACGCACCCACGCTATGCAAATTCTTACCGGAAGCTGTTTTGAAAAATTTAATCTCGAACCCCCAGACTAAATTTCCAAATATATCAAATTATACAAATATCACCCTTAAGTATCCTTTACATAACGATAACACCGGAAACAATTAAAATTCTATTGTTTTTACAAGATAGCTACGAAACCTTACAATCTAATCTAAATTTCACCCTTATTCAACTTATTACATAAATGTCATTATCCCAGATTAACTGGAATACAACTATTTTAAATACGCGATTCAAACATAAATCAACGTATGACAGGTACATTCAATGAAGAAAATTTTTCTTAAAATTTTTAAAATTAACATATTTTTTTCATATTTATAAAAGCACATAAATTAAACAATACCAGCTTATTAGCATTAATAATTATCAATTAATTATTCATTAATTTAAAACCATAGTTACATTCCTTAATTAACATAAACCCTAGGTTTACAAGTAATTTATATGAGGTCATTGACTTCTTATCACTTTTATCTGTGACTATAGTTTATACAAAAACCGTCTGGCAAATTCTTACAACCTTGACCTAAAATACAGAAAACTATTTACATTACAATATTTTATATACCGACATACTCAAAAGTAATGTATACGGTTTGTTTTAAATATAAATAAACAATTAGGTTATCTAATAAAACTAAATTAAATTAACTCAATAAACACCTTAATTAAATTAATTCTAAATTAAAATTATACACGGTGCGTCAAAATAATTTTCTAAAAATAAAATTTTTTTTTATTTTAATTCACTTATTCATTTTAAAAACACACTTTTCAACCAATAACATCTCAAATAAGGATTACCCTTTAATATTATACACAGTTCGACTCATATTTTTACACAAACGATTTTATTATTGATAAATAAATTAATTCAAGTTAAATTATTTATAGTTTGCGTCAATATTAAATTGCCTTAGCATGTTTTATATATGCTATAATTTTTTTTAATCAAGTCTTACTAATATAAATAATTCTATTCTAGGAATAGTATCCTGGAAAATCTCAATGCTACTTCAAATGCATTTAACCAAAAAGAAATACAAGAAATCAAGATTACCACTGCATTACCGTCGATATAAATAAACTTCAATGAATTACAAGACCACGAAGAATATCTCATACTTTAACAAAATCTCATACTTTTTTAAGTAATAAAAAAAATTAGTAATAATTTTTAATTTTAAGTTAATAAATAAATTTTTGAATTAGAACACACAGCATAAATCCCCCTTTAATTTTTCAAAATTTGAAAACCCCTAATAATAATGATGGCAAATTTTGCAAAAATTAACAAAAAATTTTTACTCTCCCCCTTCTAACAATTTCAGTCAAAATTAATATTTTATCTGTTGATCCTGGAGTAAATTTCCGATAATAATTTAAAATCCCCAAAAATCCTCTTAGCATTCTTAACTATACAATATCCCCCTCTAACTCCTATCCTGCCTTTATCTAAAATTCTTTCATTTTCACCCTCTTTTTAATTTCAAATTGCGCAGGCTCTTTCATGTAATTTCTAAATTTCATCTTGACCTTCTTTTTATTTTCCAAGGCCTTCGCATTAATTTTATTATTTGAAATTTTCATTTTCACCTTCTTTTTGTTTCTACAGGTATCCGGATATTTTTCATTAATTATTATTTTCATTTTTACTTTCTTCTTGTATTTTAATTTGCCAGGATCCTCCTTGTTGTTTAAAAATTTTAATTTAATTTTCGCTTTTTGTTTAAAATGTTCTGGCCACTTTTTATTATTTAACCACTTTAATTTAACTTTTGTTTTATTTTTAAAATTCTCTGGATATATGTTATCATTTAATAATTTTAATTTAAATTTAGTCTTATGTTTAAAATTCTCCAAATACTTTGTATTAATTAAAAATTTCATTTTAAATTTCGTATTATTTTTAATACTCTTCAAGTACTTTATATTATTAACAATCTTCATTTTAGTATTTATTTTATTTATTACTGACATCAGATAATTTTTATAATTTGTAAATTTTAATTTTACTTTTGGCTGATTTTCCAATAGCATTAGATAACTTTCATATTTTGAAATTTTTATTTTAACTTTCCGATTTTTAAAATAAATTTGATTATTTTTATATTTTGAAGATTTTATTTTGGTTTCCTCTTTATTCTCTATCCACGAATAAATTTTATTTTCTGAAAATTCTTCTTTTTCTTTCACTTTACTTTCCATTTGATCTTCATTTTCACTTATTTCAAGCTCTTTACCGTTATTTAGGTCATTAACAATATTACCATTTTTTATTTCATATTTATTCAATTCTGCTTTATTTATTTCATCACCATTTGTCTTCTTTTCTTCATTTTTACTTTTATTTAAATTTATTTCATTTTTATTTAATGATTCCTCCAAGTCTGGTTCTTCTTTTGATAACTCATGATGTTGCTTAAAATATTCTGTTTTATCCCCCTCTAGATAAATTAGGGTTTCACACTCCTTTCCTTCTTCATTCATAATTGAGGATGATTCTGGACACTTTTTAAAATTTAAACACACTTCATTGATTTCGGGTAATTCTTCCTTCATTTCATTACTTTTAAAATTATTATTCTGTATATTACTTATAAATGGAAATTTGATGTTTTTATAAATTAGACAATCCTCTTCAATACTCATTTTATGATATTCTAAAAAATCGCTTCCAAGCACCATGTCAACAATCATGTCCGGAACAATTAATAGTTTTGCAGATATTTTTACTTCATTGATACTTAAATCACAATCCAACCTTTCCTCAATACGACCAAACTTCATTTTATTTTCATCTATTAGATTAAACCCCCCAAATATTACAATATTATTCTCCAATAATTCATAATTATTAACGACGACGTCTTCACTTATAAGTGATAAATCAACCCCCATATCTATAATAGTAACAAATTCAATATTATTCAATCTAAGTCGTATTGATGGTAAATTAATTAAATCATTCTTCTCTGTATTATTCCATTTATTTTCTGCTTCAACATTTAATTCTTTATTTAATTCTTTATTTATCTCTACATGACCTGTCTCCATTTCTTGTACTAATTTCTCCTTAATATCCTCCACTTTTCCATGATTGCTGTAATTTACTTCTATTTTCTTTATTTCTTCCCTACTCTCTTTTATTTCCCTCTTCATTTCTTCCCTACTCTCCTCAATTTTTTTATTAGTTTTTTCACTATTCTCTCTCATCTCCTTTATCATATTCATTATCATGTATTCTAATTTTGAACTTTCTCCCTCCTTACTACTCTTATTTGTGCTTGCAGCACCTTCTTCTTCTTCCTTCTCAACATCTTGTTCTTCTTCTATTTTCTTTTCTGGTTCCATTTTAGATTTCTTACTCCTACTCCTCTTTTTCTTTTTAACTACTTGGAACTCTTCTCCTTTTTTATTACTTAAATCGCTGTTGTCCCAGAATGTTTTCATTTACCCCACATAAATTATTTTATAACCCCAAATATCATTCAAATAATCCTCAACTTTATTTATAAAAAAATATTACCCTTTAATTGTACATAAATAACCCAATCGAGCCCCACGTTGCCTGGCGACATAAATTATGCTGTGTATCTGGGTATTTGAAAATATCCAGACATTTTCATAATTTTAAGATAATTAATTAATTTAAAGTTTTTAATAGAAAAATAAATATAAATAGCCCCACGTTGATGAGCCATAAATTATGCTATGTAATAAGAATATTTAAAATTCTTATTAAAAATTAAATTCTTAAATAAAATTAAATAGCCCCACGTTGGAATCGTCATAAATTATGCTGTGAAATAAGAATTTTGAAAAATTCTTTTTTTAATTTTTTTTAAAAATTCCAAACATTTGAAAAATCATAAATTTTGTAAACTTTGAATTATTATTTATTTTTGACCCACATTTGCTAGCTCAGTAATAAAATTAATATAATTAAATGCTGTGTGTTTTAATTTAGTTTTAAGCATTTTCATAAAAAAATAAATTTCAAATAAATTTATAAGCATGGGAATTTTATTTTAAAACAAGAGACTCTTATTAAAATTTTGACATGTAAATAATTGATTGACATAAATTCATCTTGTACTCAATCTCAGGGATAATTTTAAATTCTTGAACATCATGTAGCTTCACTATTGTCGATGGGTTATTTAAAAAAAATGAATTGCAGATTTCCAGAATACCACCTACTACATTTACACGCAAATACATCACCATAAAATAATATTTAAAACATCTCTGTACATTTATAATAAATAAAACAAATTTTTTTATTGAAACACCACGAAAATTATTACTTATCTTTTTACAATGTTCATCTTTGAAGTTCGGAATCTTTGATGCGTGCGCTTCCACGTATTTGAATGGTAGCTAACTCATACAACCAATTTTTCTTTCCTGTCTGTGATGTGCTTGTGCACGGTATGATGTGTGCTGTCCTAACGCTGCCTGTCCGATAATACTAAACCATGAGTTCTCCAGCAAAATCTTCAATAACAGTTTTTCTCAGGTATGTAATTCCCTTTTTTTATTAGAAATTATATTTTTCAATTTATAATTACTTTAATTTTTCATTTATTTTTAGCATTTTTATTTTTAATTATAACTGTTCAACTTTTATTATTACAGATTTATTATTATATCACACGAAGAAGATTAATTCCATATTATCTGTCAAATACAAATCTGCACGATTGACAACAAGATGTATTTCTCCACCTCAAAAACCGGAAATTCGCAGAACTATTTTTTATCATAAGATGGTGCTCAGGTACGCCATTTTTTATCAATTTATAATTTATTGAATTTATTTGTCGAAGAAACTTTCAAATTGTTCTTTAATTACTTGGATCACTGGTTATTATAGTTAGATTTTAATTTAGTTTCCCATTGGAATATTTAATACTTGCACAAATTAATATTTTTACAATAAAGAAAGGACGCTTCACAATTTTACTTTTTAATCTTCCAATAACTTTTATATTCTTCAACGGATTTTTCTCAACTTTCTTTAAATAATAAAACACCTTATTACTGTCACTTATAACAACAATTTATTTTGTTCACATTAAAATTTCTAGTTACATTATCAAAAATTTGGGAGCTAAACATTAACGCACCCACGCTATGCAAATTCTTACCGGAAGCTGTTTTGAAAAATTTAATCTCGAACCCCCAGACTAAATTTCCAAATATATCAAATTATACAAATATCACCCTTAAGTATCCTTTACATAACGATAACACCGGAAACAATTAAAATTCTATTGTTTTTACAAGATAGCTACGAAACCTTACAATCTAATCTAAATTTCACCCTTATTCAACTTATTACATAAATGTCATTATCCCAGATTAACTGGAATACAACTATTTTAAATACGCGATTCAAACATAAATCAACGTATGACAGGTACATTCAATGAAGAAAATTTTTCTTAAAATTTTTAAAATTAACATATTTTTTTCATATTTATAAAAGCACATAAATTAAACAATACCAGCTTATTAGCATTAATAATTATCAATTAATTATTCATTAATTTAAAACCATAGTTACATTCCTTAATTAACATAAACCCTAGGTTTACAAGTAATTTATATGAGGTCATTGACTTCTTATCACTTTTATCTGTGACTATAGTTTATACAAAAACCGTCTGGCAAATTCTTACAACCTTGACCTAAAATACAGAAAACTATTTACATTACAATATTTTATATACCGACATACTCAAAAGTAATGTATACGGTTTGTTTTAAATATAAATAAACAATTAGGTTATCTAATAAAACTAAATTAAATTAACTCAATAAACACCTTAATTAAATTAATTCTAAATTAAAATTATACACGGTGCGTCAAAATAATTTTCTAAAAATAAAATTTTTTTTTATTTTAATTCACTTATTCATTTTAAAAACACACTTTTCAACCAATAACATCTCAAATAAGGATTACCCTTTAATATTATACACAGTTCGACTCATATTTTTACACAAACGATTTTATTATTGATAAATAAATTAATTCAAGTTAAATTATTTATAGTTTGCGTCAATATTAAATTGCCTTAGCATGTTTTATATATGCTATAATTTTTTTTAATCAAGTCTTACTAATATAAATAATTCTATTCTAGGAATAGTATCCTGGAAAATCTCAATGCTACTTCAAATGCATTTAACCAAAAAGAAATACAAGAAATCAAGATTACCACTGCATTACCGTCGATATAAATAAACTTCAATGAATTACAAGACCACGAAGAATATCTCATACTTTAACAAAATCTCATACTTTTTTAAGTAATAAAAAAAATTAGTAATAATTTTTAATTTTAAGTTAATAAATAAATTTTTGAATTAGAACACACAGCAATATATATATATATATATATATATATATATATATATATATATATATATATATATATATATATATATATATATATATATATATATATATATATATATATATATATATATATATATATATATATATATATATATATATATATATATATATATATATATATATATATATATATATATATATATATATATATATATATATATATATATATATATATATATATATATATATATATATATATATATATATATATATATATATATATATATATATATATTGCTGTGTATCTGGGTATTTGAAAATATCCAGACATTTTCATAATTTTAAGATAATTAATTAATTTAAAGTTTTTAATAGAAAAATAAATATAAATAGCCCCACGTTGATGAGCCATAAATTATGCTATGTAATAAGAATATTTAAAATTCTTATTAAAAATTAAATTCTTAAATAAAATTAAATAGCCCCACGTTGGAATCGTCATAAATTATGCTGTGAAATAAGAATTTTGAAAAATTCTTTTTTTTAATTTTTTTTTAAAAATTCCAAACATTTGAAAAATCATAAATTTTGTAAACTTTGAATTATTATTTATTTTTGACCCACATTTGCTAGCTCAGTAATAAAATTAATATAATTAAATGCTGTGTGTTTTAATTTAGTTTTAAGCATTTTCATAAAAAAATAAATTTCAAATAAATTTATAAGCATGGGAATTTTATTTTAAAACAAGAGACTCTTATTAAAATTTTGACATGTAAATAATTGATTGACATAAATTCATCTTGTACTTAATCTCAGGGATAATTTTAAATTCTTGAACATCATGTAGCTTCACTATTGTCGATGGGTTATTTAAAAAAAATGAATTGCAGATTTCCAGAATACCACCTACTACATTTACACGCAAATACATCACCATAAAATAATATTTAAAACATCTCTGTACATTTATAATAAATAAAACAAATTTTTTTATTGAAACACCACGAAAATTATTACTTATCTTTTTACAATGTTCATCTTTGAAGTTCGGAATCTTTGATGCGTGCGCTTCCACGTATTTGAATGGTAGCTAACTCATACAACCAATTTTTCTTTCCTGTCTGTGATGTGCTTGTGCACGGTATGATGTGTGCTGTCCTAACGCTGCCTGTCCGATAATACTAAACCATGAGTTCTCCAGCAAAATCTTCAATAACAGTTTTTCTCAGGTATGTAATTCCTTTTTTTTTATTAGAAATTATATTTTTCAATTTATAATTACTTTAATTTTTCATTTATTTTTAGCATTTTTATTTTTAATTATAACTGTTCAACTTTTATTATTACAGATTTATTATTATATCACACGAAGAAGATTAATTCCATATTATCTGTCAAATACAAATCTGCACGATTGACAACAAGATGTATTTCTCCACCTCAAAAACCGGAAATTCGCAGAACTATTTTTTATCATAAGATGGTGCTCAGGTACGCCATTTTTTTATCAATTTATAATTTATTGAATTTATTTGTCGAAGAAACTTTCAAATTGTTCTTTAATTACTTGGATCACTGGTTATTATAGTTAGATTTTAATTTAGTTTCCCATTGGAATATTTAATACTTGCACAAATTAATATTTTTACAATAAAGAAAGGACGCTTCACAATTTTACTTTTTAATCTTCCAATAACTTTTATATTCTTCAACGGATTTTTCTCAACTTTCTTTAAATAATAAAACACCTTATTACTGTCACTTATAACAACAATTTATTTTGTCACATTAAAATTTCTAGTTACATTATCAAAAATTTGGGAGCTAAACATTAACGCACCCACGCTATGCAAATTCTTACCGGAAGCTCTCTTGAAAAATTTAATCTCCAACCCCCAGACTAAATTTCCAAATATATCAAATTATACAAATATCACCCTTAAGTATCCTTTACATAACGATAACACCGGAAACAATTAAAATTCTATTGTTTTTACAAGATAGCTAGGAAACCTTA
This sequence comes from Ctenicera cuprea, assembly GCA_958336395.1. Classification (NCBI taxonomy): domain Eukaryota; kingdom Metazoa; phylum Arthropoda; class Insecta; order Coleoptera; family Elateridae; genus Ctenicera; species Ctenicera cuprea. The sequence continues at coordinate 28,248,149 of OY284494.1, read as the reverse complement.
CAATCTAATCTAAATTTCACCCTTATTCAACTTATTACATAAATGTCATTATCCCAGATTAACTGGAATACAACTATTTTAAATACGCGATTCAAACATAAATCAACGTATGACAGGTACATTCAATGAAGAAAATTTTTCTTAAAATTTTAAAATTAACATATTTTTTTCATATTTATAAAAGCACATAAATTAAACAATACCAGCTTATTAGCATTAATAATTATCAATTAATTATTCATTAATTTAAAACCATAGTTACATTCCTTAATTAACATAAACCCTAGGTTTACAAGTAATTTATATGAGGTCATTGACTTCTTATCACTTTTATCTGTGACTATAGTTTATACAAAAACCGTCTGGCAAATTCTTACAACCTTGACCTAAAATACAGAAAACTATTTACATTACAATATTTTATATACCGACATACTCAAAAGTAATGTATACGGTTTGTTTAAATATAAATAAACAATTAGGTTATCTAATAAAACTAAATTAAATTAACTCAATAAACACCTTAATTAAATTAATTCTAAATTAAAATTATACACGGTGCGTCAAAATAATTTTCTAAAAATAAAATTTTTTTTTTTTATTTTAATTCACTTATTCATTTTAAAAACACACTTTTCAACCAATAACATCTCAAATAAGGATTACCGCTTTAATATTATACACAGTTCGACTCATATTTTTACACAAATGATTTTATTATTGATAAATAAATTAATTCAAGTTAAATTATTTATAGTTTGCGTCAATATTAAATTGCCTTAGCATGTTTTATATATGCTATAATTTTTTTTAGTCAAGTTTTACTAATATAAATAATTCTATTCTAGGAATAGTATCCTGGAAAATCTCAATGCTACTTCAAATGCATTTAACCAAAAAGAAATACAAGAAATCAAGATTACCACTGCATTACCGTCGATATAAATAAACTTCAATGAATTACAAGACCACGAAGAATATCTCATACTTTAACAAAATCTCATACTTTTTTAAGTAATAAAAAAAATTAGTAATAATTTTTAATTTTAAGTTAATAAATAAATTTTTGAATTAGAACACACAGCATAAATCCCCCTTTAATTTTTCAAAATTTGAAAACCCCTAATAATAATGATGGCAAATTTTGCAAAAATTAACAAAAAAAATTTTACTCTCCCCCTTCTAACAATTTCTTTCAAAATTAATATTTATCTGCTAATCCTGGAGTAAATTTCCGATAATAATTTAAAATCCCCAAAAATCCTCTTAGCATTCTTAACTAAAAAATATCCCCTCTAACTCCTATCCTGCTTTTATCTAAAATTTCTTTCATTTTCACCCTCTTCTTAATTTTAAATTTCGCAGGCTCTTTCATGTACTTTCTAAATTTCATCTTGACCTTCTTTTTATTTCAAGGCCTTCGCATTAATTTTATTATTTGAAATTTTCATTTTCACCTTCTTTTTGTTTCTACAGGTATCCGGATATTTTTCATTAATTATTATTTTCATTTTAACTTTCTTCTTGTATTTTAAATTTCCTGGATCCTTCTTGTTATTTAAAATTTTCAATTTAATTTTCGCTTTTTGTTTAAATGTTCTGGCCACTTTTTATTATTTAACCATTTTAATTTAACTTTTGCTTTATTTTTAAAATTCTCAGGATACATTTTATCATTTAATAATTTTAATTTAACTTTAGTCTTATGTTTAAAATTCTCCATCTTCTTTATTTAGTCAATATTTTCATTTTAAATTTAGTATTATTTTTAAAACTCTTCAAGTACTTTATATTATTTAAAATTTTCATTTTAGTAATTATTTTATTTATCACTGACATCGGATAATTTTTATAATTTGTAAATTTTAATTTTACTTTTGGCTGATTTTCCAATAGCATTAGATAACTTTCATATTTTGAAATTTTTATTTAACTTTCCGATTTTTAAAATAAATTTGATTATTTTTATATTTTGAAGATTTTATTTTGGTTTCCTCTTTATTCTCTATCCACGAATAAATTTTATTTCTGAAAATTCTTCTTTTTCTTTCACTTTACTTTCCATTTGATCTTCATTTTCACTTATTTCAAGCTCTTTACCGTTATTTAGGTCATTAACAATATTACCATTTTTTATTTCATATTTATTCAATTCTGCTTTATTTATTTCATCACCATTTGTCTTCTTTTCTTCATTTTTACTTTTATTTAAATTTATTTCATTTTTATTTAATGATTCCTCCAAGTCTGGTTCTTCTTTTGATAACTCATGATGTTGCTTAAAATATTCTGTTTTATCCCCTCTAGATAAATTAGGGTTTCACACTCCTTTCCTTCTTCATTCATAATTGAGGATGATTCTGGACACTTTTTAAATTTAACACACTTCATTGATTTCGGGTAATTCTTCCTTCATTTCATTACTTTTAAAATTATTATTCTGTATATTACTTATAAATGGAAATTTGATGTTTTTATAAATTAGACAATCCTCTTCAATACTCATTTTATGATATTCTAAAAAATCGCTTCCAAGCACCATGTCAACAATCATGTCCGGAACAATTAATAGTTTGCAGATATTTTTACTTCATTGATACTTAAATCACAATCCAACCTTTCCTCAATACGACCAAACTTCATTTTATTTTCATCTATTAGATTAAACCCCCAAATATTACAATATTATTCTCCAATAATTCATAATTATTAACGACGACGTCTTCACTTATAAGTGATAAATCAACCCCCATATCTATAATAGTAACAAATTCAATATTATTCAATCTAAGTCGTATTGATGGTAAATTAATTAAATCATTCTTTTCTGTATTATTCCATTTTTTTTCTGCTTCAACATTTAATTCTTTATTTAATTCTTTATTTATCTCTTCATGACCTGTCTCCACTTCTTGTACTAATTCTTTATTTATTTCTTTATTTATCTCCACATGATCTGTCTCAACTCGTTGTTCTAATTCTTTAGTTATTTCTTCCACATTTCCATGATTACTGTAATTTACTTCTATTTTCTTATTTCTTCCCTACTCTCTTTTATTTCCCTCTTCATTTCTTCCCTACTCTCCTCAATTTTTTTATTAGTTTTTTCACTATTCTCTCTCATCTCCTTCATCATTCTCCTTCATCATATTCATTATCATGTATTCTAATTTTGAACTTTCTCCCTCCTTACTACTCTTACTTGTGCTTGCAGCACCTTCTTCTTCTTCCTTCTCAACATCTTGTTCTTCTTCTATTTTCTTTTCTGGTTCCATTTTAGATTTCTTACTCCTACTCCTCTTTTTCTTTTTAACTACTTGGAACTCTTCTCCTTTTTTATTACTTAAATCGCTGTTGTCCCAGAATGTTTTCATTTACCCCACATAAATTATTTTATAACCCCAAATATCATTCAAATAATCCTCAACTTTATTTATAAAAAAATATTACCCTTTAATTGTACATAAATAACCCAATCGAGCCCCACGTTGCCTGGCGACATAAATTATGCTGTGTATCTGGGTATTTGAAAATATCCAGACATTTTCATAATTTTAAGATAATTAATTAATTTAAAGTTTTTAATAGAAAAATAAATATAAATAGCCCCACGTTGATGAGCCATAAATTATGCTATGTAATAAGAATATTTAAAATTCTTATTAAAAATTAAATTCTTAAATAAAATTAAATAGCCCCACGTTGGAATCGTCATAAATTATGCTGTGAAATAAGAATTTTGAAAAATTCTTTTTTTTAATTTTTTTTTAAAAATTCCAAACATTTGAAAAATCATAAATTTTGTAAACTTTGAATTATTATTTATTTTTGACCCACATTTGCTAGCTCAGTAATAAAATTAATATAATTAAATGCTGTGTGTTTTAATTTAGTTTTAAGCATTTTCATAAAAAAATAAATTTCAAATAAATTTATAAGCATGGGAATTTTATTTTAAAACAAGAGACTCTTATTAAAATTTTGACATGTAAATAATTGATTGACATAAATTCATCTTGTACTTAATCTCAGGGATAATTTTAAATTCTTGAACATCATGTAGCTTCACATTGTCGATGGGTTATTTAAAAAAAATGAATTGCAGATTTCCAGAATACCACCTACTACATTTACACGCAAATACATCACCATAAAATAATATTTAAAACATCTCTGTACATTTATAATAAATAAAACAAATTTTTTTATTGAAACACCACGAAAATTATTACTTATCTTTTTACAATGTTCATCTTTGAAGTTCGGAATCTTTGATGCGTGCGCTTCCACGTATTTGAATGGTAGCTAACTCATACAACCAATTTTTCTTTCCTGTCTGTGATGTGCTTGTGCACGGTATGATGTGTGCTGTCCTAACGCTGCCTGTCCGATAATACTAAACCATGAGTTCTCCAGCAAAATCTTCAATAACAGTTTTTCTCAGGTATGTAATTCCCTTTTTTTATTAGAAATTATATTTTTCAATTTATAATTACTTTAATTTTTCATTTATTTTTAGCATTTTTATTTTTAATTATAACTGTTCAACTTTTATTATTACAGATTTATTATTATATCACACGAAGAAGATTAATTCCATATTATCTGTCAAATACAAATCTGCACGATTGACAACAAGATGTATTTCTCCACCTCAAAAACCGGAAATTCGCAGAACTATTTTTTATCATAAGATGGTGCTCAGGTACGCCATTTTTTATCAATTTATAATTTATTGAATTTATTTGTCGAAGAAACTTTCAAATTGTTCTTTAATTACTTGGATCACTGGTTATTATAGTTAGATTTTAATTTAGTTTCCCATTGGAATATTTAATACTTGCACAAATTAATATTTTTACAATAAAGAAAGGACGCTTCACAATTTTACTTTTTAATCTTCCAATAACTTTTATATTCTTCAACGGATTTTTCTCAACTTTCTTTAAATAATAAAACACCTTATTACTGTCACTTATAACAACAATTTATTTTGTTCACATTAAAATTTCTAGTTACATTATCAAAAATTTGGGAGCTAAACATTAACGCACCCACGCTATGCAAATTCTTACCGGAAGCTCTCTTGAAAAATTTAATCTCGAACCCCCAGACTAAATTTCCAAATATATCAAATTATACAAATATCACCCTTAAGTATCCTTTACATAACGATAACACCGGAAACAATTAAAATTCTATTGTTTTTACAAGATAGCTAGGAAACCTTACAATCTAATCTAAATTTCACCCTTATTCAACTTATTACATAAATGTCATTATCCCAGATTAACTGGAATACAACTATTTTAAATACGCGATTCAAACATAAATCAACGTATGACAGGTACATTCAATGAAGAAAATTTTTCTTAAAATTTTAAAATTAACATATTTTTTTCATATTTATAAAAGCACATAAATTAAACAATACCAGCTTATTAGCATTAATAATTATCAATTAATTATTCATTAATTTAAAACCATAGTTACATTCCTTAATTAACATAAACCCTAGGTTTACAAGTAATTTATATGAGGTCATTGACTTCTTATCACTTTTATCTGTGACTATAGTTTATACAAAAACCGTCTGGCAAATTCTTACAACCTTGACCTAAAATACAGAAAACTATTTACATTACAATATTTTATATACCGACATACTCAAAAGTAATGTATACGGTTTGTTTTAAATATAAATAAACAATTAGGTTATCTAATAAAACTAAATTAAATTAACTCAATAAACACCTTAATTAAATTAATTCTAAATTAAAATTATACACGGTGCGTCAAAATAATTTTCTAAAAATAAAATTTTTTTTTATTTTAATTCACTTATTCATTTTAAAAACACACTTTTCAACCAATAACATCTCAAATAAGGATTACCCTTTAATATTATACACAGTTCGACTCATATTTTTACACAAACGATTTTATTATTGATAAATAAATTAATTCAAGTTAAATTATTTATAGTTTGCGTCAATATATTAAATTGCCTTAGCATGTTTTATATATGCTATAATTTTTTTTAGTCAAGTTTTACTAATATAAATAATTCTATTCTAGGAATAGTATCCTGGAAAATCTCAATGCTACTTCAAATGCATTTAACCAAAAAGAAATACAAGAAATCAAGATTACCACTGCATTACCGTCGATATAAATAAACTTCAATGAATTACAAGACCACGAAGAATATCTCATACTTTAACAAAATCTCATACTTTTTTAAGTAATAAAAAAAATTAGTAATAATTTTTAATTTTAAGTTAATAAATAAATTTTTGAATTAGAACACACAGCATAAATCCCCCTTTAATTTTTCAAAATTTGAAAACCCCTAATAATAATAATAATTGCAAATTTTGCAAAAATTAACCAAAAAAAAATCACTCTCCCCCTTCTAACAATTTCTTTCAAAATTAATATTTTATCTGCTAATCCTGGAGTAAATTTCCGATAATAATTTAAAATCCCCAAAAATCCTCTTAGCATTCTTAACTAAAAAATATCCCCCTCTAACTCCTATCCTGCTTTTATCTAAAATTTCTTTCATTTTCACCCTCTTCTTAATTTTAAATTTCGCAGGCTCTTTCATGTACTTTCTAAATTTCATCTTGACCTTCTTTTTATTTTCCAAGGCCTTCGCATTAATTTTATTATTTGAAATTTTCATTTTCACCTTCTTTTTGTTTCTACAGGTATCCGGATATTTTTCATTAATTATTATTTTCATTTTAACTTTCTTCTTGTATTTTAAATTTCCTGGATCCTTCTTGTTATTTAAAATTTTCAATTTAATTTTCGCTTTTTGTTTAAAATGTTCTGGCCACTTTTTATTATTTAACCATTTTAATTTAACTTTTGCTTTATTTTTAAAATTCTCAGGATACATTTTATCATTTAATAATTTTAATTTAACTTTAGTCTTATGTTTAAAATTCTCCATCTTCTTTATTTTAGTCAATATTTTCATTTTAAATTTAGTATTATTTTTAAAACTCTTCAAGTACTTTATATTATTTAAAATTTTCATTTTAGTAATTATTTTATTTATCACTGACATCGGATAATTTTTATAATTTGTAAATTTTAATTTTACTTTTGGCTGATTTTCCAATAGCATTAGATAACTTTCATATTTTGAAATTTTTATTTTAACTTTCCGATTTTTAAAATAAATTTGATTATTTTTATATTTTGAAGATTTTATTTTGGTTTCCTCTTTATTCTCTATCCACGAATAAATTTTATTTTCTGAAAATTCTTCTTTTTCTTTCACTTTACTTTCCATTTGATCTTCATTTTCACTTATTTCAAGCTCTTTACCGTTATTTAGGTCATTAACAATATTACCATTTTTTATTTCATATTTATTCAATTCTGCTTTATTTATTTCATCACCATTTGTCTTCTTTTCTTCATTTTTACTTTTATTTAAATTTATTTCATTTTTATTTAATGATTCCTCCAAGTCTGGTTCTTCTTTTGATAACTCATGATGTTGCTTAAAATATTCTGTTTTATCCCCCTCTAGATAAATTAGGGTTTCACACTCCTTTCCTTCTTCATTCATAATTGAGGATGATTCTGGACACTTTTTAAAATTTAAACACACTTCATTGATTTCGGGTAATTCTTCCTTCATTTCATTACTTTTAAAATTATTATTCTGTATATTACTTATAAATGGAAATTTGATGTTTTTATAAATTAGACAATCCTCTTCAATACTCATTTTATGATATTCTAAAAAATCGCTTCCAAGCACCATGTCAACAATCATGTCCGGAACAATTAATAGTTTTGCAGATATTTTTACTTCATTGATACTTAAATCACAATCCAACCTTTCCTCAATACGACCAAACTTCATTTTATTTTCATCTATTAGATTAAACCCCCCAAATATTACAATATTATTCTCCAATAATTCATAATTATTAACGACGACGTCTTCACTTATAAGTGATAAATCAACCCCCATATCTATAATAGTAACAAATTCAATATTATTCAATCTAAGTCGTATTGATGGTAAATTAATTAAATCTTCTCTGTATTATTCCATTTATTTTCTGCTTCAACATTTAATTCTTTATTTAATTCTTTATTTATCTCTACATGACCTGTCTCCATTTCTTGTACTAATTTCTCCTTAATATCCTCCACTTTTCCATGATTGCTGTAATTTACTTCTATTTTCTTTATTTCTTCCCTACTCTCTTTTATTTCCCTCTTCATTTCTTCCCTACTCTCCTCAATTTTTTTATTAGTTTTTTCACTATTCTCTCTCATCTCCTTTATCATATTCATTATCATGTATTCTAATTTTGAACTTTCTCCCTCCTTACTACTCTTATTTGTGCTTGCAGCACCTTCTTCTTCTTCCTTCTCAACATCTTGTTCTTCTTCTATTTTCTTTTCTGGTTCCATTTTAGATTTCTTACTCCTACTCCTCTTTTTCTTTTTAACTACTTGGAACTCTTCTCCTTTTTTATTACTTAAATCGCTGTTGTCCCAGAATGTTTTCATTTACCCCACATAAATTATTTCATAACCCCAAATATCATTCAAATAATCCTCAACTTATTTATAAAAAAATATTACCCTTTAATTGTACATAAATAACCCAATCGAGCCCCACGTTGCCTGGCGACATAAATTATGCTGTGTAAATGAATAAAAATTCATTTACAATTTAAATTTATAATTAATATAAAATATTAAATAGCCCCACGTTGGGATAGGCATAAATTATGCTGTGTATCTGGGTATTTGAAAATATCCAGACATTTTCATAATTTTAAGATAATTAATTAATTTAAAGTTTTTAATAGAAAAATAAATATAAATAGCCCCACGTTGATGAGCCATAAATTATGCTATGTAATAAGAATATTTAAATTCTTATTAAAAATTAAATTCTTAAATAAAATTAAATAGCCCCACGTTGGAATCGTCATAAATTATGCTGTGAAATAAGAATTTTGAAAAATTCTTTTTTTTAATTTTTTTAAAATTCCAAACATTTGAAAAATCATAAATTTTGTAAACTTTGAATTATTATTTATTTTTGACCCACATTTGCTAGCTCAGTAATAAAATTAATATAATTAAATGCTGTGTGTTTTAATTTAGTTTTAAGCATTTTCATAAAAAAATAAATTTCAAATAAATTTATAAGCATGGGAATTTTATTTTAAAACAAGAGACTCTTATTAAAATTTTGACATGTAAATAATTGATTGACATAAATTCATCTTGTACTTAATCTCAGGGATAATTTTAAATTCTTGAACATCATGTAGCTTCACTATTGTCGATGGGTTATTTAAAAAAAATGAATTGCAGATTTCCAGAATACCACCTACTACATTTACACGCAAATACATCACCATAAAATAATATTTAAAACATCTCTGTACATTTATAATAAATAAAACAAAATTTTTTTATTGAAACACCACGAAAATTATTACTTATCTTTTTACAATGTTCATCTTTGAAGTTCGGAATCTTTGATGCGTGCGCTTCCACGTATTTGAATGGTAGCTAACTCATACAACCAATTTTTCTTTCCTGTCTGTGATGTGCTTGTGCACGGTATGATGTGTGCTGTCCTAACGCTGCCTGTCCGATAATACTAAACCATGAGTTCTCCAGCAAAATCTTCAATAACAGTTTTTCTCAGGTATGTAATTCCCTTTTTTTATTAGAAATTATATTTTTCAATTTATAATTACTTTAATTTTTCATTTATTTTTAGCATTTTTATTTTTAATTATAACTGTTCAACTTTTATTATTACAGATTTATTATTATATCACACGAAGAAGATTAATTCCATATTATCTGTCAAATACAAATCTGCACGATTGACAACAAGATGTATTTCTCCACCTCAAAAACCGGAAATTCGCAGAACTATTTTTTATCATAAGATGGTGCTCAGGTACGCCATTTTTTATCAATTTATAATTTATTGAATTTATTTGTCGAAGAAACTTTCAAATTGTTCTTTAATTACTTGGATCACTGGTTATTATAGTTAGATTTTAATTTAGTTTCCCATTGGAATATTTAATACTTGCACAAATTAATATTTTTACAATAAAGAAAGGACGCTTCACAATTTTACTTTTTAATCTTCCAATAACTTTTATATTCTTCAACGGATTTTTCTCAACTTTCTTTAAATAATAAAACACCTTATTACTGTCACTTATAACAACAATTTATTTTGTTCACATTAAAATTTCTAGTTACATTATCAAAAATTTGGGAGCTAAACATTAACGCACCCACGCTATGCAAATTCTTACCGGAAGCTCTCTTTACAAATCTGGCTGATAGCCTCGTCACCTCAGACAAATTACCAATTATTCAATTATCACCCTTAAGTATACTTTACATAAAGATAACACCGGAAACAATTAAAATTCGATTGTTTTTACAATATAGCTACGAAACCCTACAACTATAATCTAAATTTCACCCTTATTCAACTTATTACATAAATGTCATTATCCCAGATTAACTGGAATACATCTATTTTAAATACGCGATTCAAACATAAATCAACGTATGACAGGTACATTCAATGAAGAAAATTTTCCTTAAAATTTTAAAATTAAAATATTTTTTTCATATTTACAAAGGCACATAAATTAAACAATACCAGCTTATTAGCATTAATAATTATCAATTAATTATTCATTAATTTAAAACCATAGTCATATTCCTTAATTAACATGAACCCTAGGTTTACAAGTAATTTATATGAGGTCATTGACTTCTTATCACTTTTATCTGTGACTATATTTTATACAAAAACAGTCTGGCAATTTCTTACAACCTTGACCTAAAATACAGAAAACTATTTACATTACAATATTTTATATACCGACATACTCAAAAGTAATGTATACGGTTTGTTTTAAATCTAAATAAACAATTAGGTTATCTAATCAAACTAAATTAAATTAACCCAACAAACACATTAATTAAATTAATTCTAAATTAAAATTATACAAGGTGCGTCAAAATAATTTTCTAAAAAAAAATTTTTTAATTCACTTATTCATTTTAAAAACACACTTTTCAACCAATAACATCTCAAATAAGGATTACCCTTTAATATTATACACAGTTCGACTCATATTTTTACACAAACGATTTTATTATTGATAAATAAATTAATTCAAGTTAAATTATTTATAGTTTGCGTCAATATTAAATTGCCTTAGCATGTTTTATATATGCTATAATTTTTTTTAGTCAAGTTTTACTAATATAAATAATTCTATTCTAGGAATAGTATCCTGGAAAATCTCAATGCTACTTCAAATGCATTTAACCAAAAAGAAATACAAGAAATCAAGATTACCACTGCATTACCGTCGATATAAATAAACTTCAATGAATTACAAGACCACGAAGAATATCTCATACTTTAACAAAATCTCATACTTTTTTAAGTAATAAAAAAAATTAGTAATAATTTTTAATTTTAAGTTAATAAATAAATTTTTGAATTAGAACACACAGCAATATATATATATATATATATATATATATATATATATATATATATATATATATATATATATATATATATATATATATATATATATATATATATATATATATATATATATATATATATATATATATATATATATATATATATATATATATATATATATATATATATATATATATATATATATATATATATATATATATATATATATATATATATATATATATATATATATATATATATATATATATATATATATATATATATATATATATATATATATATATATATATATATATATATATATATATATATATATATATATATATATATATATATATATATATATATATATATATATATATATATATATATATATATATATATATATATATATATATATATATATATATATATATATATATATATATATATATATATATATACATGTAGAGAGCCATTACCAAGCCAAAAGTTACATACTCTGCATCTTATACCAAGCCCATCACCTACTTACGAAGCCCGAAAATGGGCTTCGTAAAAAACTATGTGTATATCGCTTTATTTTGTTCTGTTATGTTGAATCGTGCTGAGATCTCAATTTTTTGTAGGGCTTCGTATTTCCGCGTAAAATCTCAGTATATACGCGGTTTAGTTCATAGTAACTCTCTGTAGGTGGCGCTGCAGTTTTTCCGTGTATATAATATATACATGTTTGAATGAAATGACCGACTATACGAGCCAAGGACATACTGTTAAGTGTGCGAAGCCCTAAATTTGGCAACAGTGCTTCGCTCTGACTGCGCATGCCTATTCTACTTTTAAGTATCCGCTGGTCGATTATTCACAATGACTACTCTATGTTAAAATAATTAATAGCTGATTTTAAATGAATTCGGGATGTAGTCGAGTTCTTTTTTAAAATGACCAAGTAAAAAATTGAATTAGGTATTATAATTTTATTTTGAAATCAACTAATATCTAATTGCAGTAAAAAAAAGTTAAAATATTGATTATTAATTAGGAATATGTAACCCATCAATAAATAAACAATTGCGTGAATCACCAATAATATTTAGACGATTATAAATTTAGAATTATTTGTTAAGAACATTGGCGTTGCCATACCCTTGTCTTAAGCAGGAGGTTTCGTTGCAGTAGGGGACATTTTTGCTTGTTTTATTTTGTAGTTTTGTTCTTATAGTACGCTGAACTCAAAGTGCTTTTTATACGGAGTATTCAAGTTCAAAAAGGTGCTTAAACAAGACAGAATCTTGAATACTGAAAAGGTTCAGATTCAGTAATAAATGATTGTTCATTATGAGAGTCGTCTTTTTCAGAAGATTTTGACTCCATTTGGGCAACCTCCATTCCTTCGCCGACATAAGCTTAAAAATTGTAAAAAAATTATATAGCATAAATGCAAAATTATGTTAATTACATTAAACCTTGTATAATGTAATAGTATATTGCGTACCAAGGGCCGTAAGTATCAGTTTTATGGTCGAGAATGCAGTTTGGGAAACCGAGGCGAAGCGTAGCGTAGCCGAGGTTTCCTAAGCATTCGAGACCATAAATGATACTTACGAGGTGCGTGCACTATTTTTTCAACCACCTGAAAAATATCATAAAAATTATGAAAAAAAGCTTTATCAAATGAGTACGTGTCAAATATAACATATATGATTAAACATTTTTTAGTAGGTTTGGTTGTTATAACTTCGTTGCCATAGATCAAAACGTTTTATTTTATTTTCATATTTAACCATTATGCAGGCACTTAATCTACTTACCGCCCTAGGGCGCTAAGTAAATATTATTGGTCTGCAACAGCAACTATGACAACAAGTAAACAAACGGTAAGTTTTACTTACATTCCTAATATTTTGCTTTTAATGGCATACTTACTAATGCAGGTGGTTGAAATAGTATATTATAGACCAAGGCAGAGAAGACATTTTTCTCAGCCTCGCAACTTATTTCCCTCGATGCTTCGCATCTCGGGAATTAATTCTGCTCGGCTGATAAGTCTTCTCTACCGTGGTTTATATATTATTTTTTCCACTACTAGCACCCTTTTCCTTTTATAATTAATTGATTTTACATTAATAAAAAATAAAATTACAAATGCAAATATGCACAAAAATAAAGTAGCCTTGCTTGAAAACAAGAGAATAGTTAATTTCAATTGACATTTATGTAAAATATATATTTCATAATAGTGGTTATAAAATGTCCAATTTTGATGATTTCTGTGAAAACTGCACTCCTCCTGAAATTAGGGAAGGTGCAGAAAGTGTTGGTGAACAGTTATTACCAGTAAAATCAAAAGATTTTTACATGAAAGTTTATGGTGAATTTAAAGATTGGTAGCAATTGTTTTCATTATTTCCAGTAGTTAATAATGAAATATTAGTAACCACTAGGAAAGAAATTCATCGTCTTGGCTCTAAAACAAAGTAAATAATGATATCATTTAATGCTAGTAGTGGAAAAAATATAATATTATCATATACAGTGGCCGCCAAAAAGTCTGCACCATATGGAAAACATTTTTGTTCATTTGTCTTTTTTCAAATGGGTTTGAGCATTAGTTTCAGCATGATTAACAACCACGAAATTGTCAAAAATGTTTGTCATGTCACAACTCTGACCGACCAAAATGTCATTTGATATTTTAAAATGGCCTGAAATGCCATTATTTATCAAAATATGGAAAATTGCCATAAGGAAAAGTTGTTTGTAATTACATTAAGATTCTAAATATAAAGTTTGATGAGAAACTTTAAATGTTTTAGTTTTTTCATTTTTTCCAAAAATATTTAACATTTATTTCTTTGTGTGTTTTTCCTTTACAGTTGAGTTAATTAGAAACATTTCATTTCAAAAATACATAAATGTTGCATTTATTTTTTAAATGTAATTAATTTCGTGGAATAAAAGCATTTTTACGAAAAATAACAGGACAATCGTGGACTATTTTCATTAATTCTAAACCCGTATAGTAGATTTTTGCACGATAATGGGCTTAAATATTTAAAAAACTTAAATCAAATTTAGATGACATAATAAAACTGAAAATTCCTATTAAAATTTACTTCAAAAGCCTTAAAAGTGAATAAATACGAATTTATTGATAATGTTTTTTTTAAGAAATCTATTAAATTTAATAAATAAATGCAACATTTATGTATTTTTGCATTGAAATATTTCAAATTAACTCAACTGTAAACGAAAAAGCCACAAAAAAATAAATGTTAAATATTTTTGGAGAAAAATGAAAAAACTAAAACATTTAAAGTTTCTCACCAAACTTTATATTTAGAATCTTAATGTAATTACAAACAACTTTTCCTTATGGCAATTTTCCATATTTTGATAAATAATGGCATTTCAGGCCATTTTAAAATTTTAAATGCCATTTTGGCGGTGTCATAGTTGTGACATGACACAAATATTTTTGGCAATTTTGTGGTTGTTAATCATGCTGAAACTAATACTGAAACCCATTTAAAAAAAGACAAATGAATAAAAAAGTTTTCTATATGGTGCAGACTTTTTGGCGGCCACTGTATATAAGTTTAATCTTGGCCTTGCTTTTGTTAATTAAACTATCAAAAATGTTGGTTTTTGAAGGTCTTATATTAAAAACATTACAATAACATTAAAACTTTTACGTTTCGGTACTAATTTGCACCATTATCAAGAAGAAATTATAAAACTTCGATACAAAATACAGACATCTGACAGTAGTATGAAAATGACACAAGCTTATCTTGATTCAAATAGAAAATATTTGCATCAAAACTGTTAACCGTAAACTCATTAATTATCAAAAAAAATGTTATAGATGCTACTAAGATTTTCGATATCTCGTCTGTCGTTTACAGCCGTTTTTCGCATATTTTTATATGTTTCATATCTAGAATTAACCGTTTTTTCTTTATCTAGTACTTTTACATAGTTAAAATTGAATTTGCGCCTTGTATCCTGGCAATGTTTTGCCAAAGCGGTGGTTTTAACTTTCAAAAACCAAGATTTTTGACACTATAATTATAATATTATCAATTTCGAATTGTTTCCAAATAACACTTCACTTCTACTAATTTTTCCAAAATATTTCTCAATTCAACACAGACTTGTAAAAGCACTTGTTAAAGACAAAACCAACACAAGATGACTAAACATTTTTGTCACTCTTTAAACAAATTAACTGTAACAAACTGCTACACAGATCTCGTCAAAAGTATGGACACCGATTTTTGCCGTTAATATACATTTTAGAAAAAAATGTGGCAAATAAAAGTTGTGGGGAAAAAAGGGGACCATATTTCAAAATTATTTTCAAATATAAAGAATATTCTCTGTAAGAATGGTATTTACAACTTGTTTTTTTTTAAATAGAACACCCTGTATATTTTTGCATATTCTTATTTTCCTTTTAATTGCTTTTATAAACCTGATTAAAAGACCTTTCAAATGAGGTGTGACTCGACCCCCCTTTCTATTTAAAAAAAATTCAAAATGGCGCCCAGTCGCCATTTTGGATGATACAAAATTTTATTATAGACGGAAAAATAGTATTTAATTTCCCATTACAGCACACCAAATTTTGTAGAAAAATATCAAGTCGTTCAAAAGTTAGTTGGGGGGGAGGAGTTACTTTATGGACACAGTGTATAACATAAGGAAGATGCATGAACCACTTGTTGCTATGATGTGCAGGTCTCAATTTTGCAGTACATGTGACAGAGAGATCCGAGACAAGGAACCTATAAAAAGTACTCAATCGTCAATATTTTATTTTAAATGTCGACAAAGACCGTATATGTTAGGTTTAGTCAGTTGATTTCTCGTACGGTGTCGGATCTATCAAAACAGAACATATTGTAAACCATTGTTAAAAAATTATTAATTTTTGTAATTACAGTCAAATTCGTTGACAGATTTCAAATCTTAATTGTGAAAAAAATAACAATATGAGCGCGAATTAGCACATCCTTGAAATAGTACATTTAGTAGTTTCCTTGTCTCTGTGCTCCCTCTCTCTAAAACACTACAGAATAAGACCATAGGGTTCGTGCATTGCATACTCTTTAAGTATATATTATGCTCTGTGATTAAAACCTAAATTTTACTGCGTTTAAGCTGAAACTACTTCGATAGTAAAAACTATGCCGGATAATCCGGTATCCGGATATCCGGCTGAGCAACCGGATACCGAATATTCGTTATCCGGCATTTTGAAAAAGTACTGCTCGCTGCATCCCTAGTTACAAATAGCCATAAGGACGTACATACAAAAAATGTTCGCTATTTAATTCTGCATAACATCGTTAACGAATATACATTTGAAAAAGTTGAGAAGAATAACTTTGAAGTTCTCAAAATTTGAAAATTAATTTTGAACACCCTGTACATGGTGGCTCTACGATATTTAAGCAAGAGCACCCGACAAGCTCCTACAATAAGGTCCTTACTTAATTCCGTCTTCAAAGCTGCGGCCGCGGAACAGGTGAATTGTTAAGTGGAGTAATGCAAAAATCAATTTTTTTGAAAAAAATATTATTACTTCTAAACCGGACATTAGATGGCGCTAATATTTTAGATATGAATAAACATCCCAAGGGAAGTGTTAAATATGCAAAAATATTCAGAACATTCCACCTAGAAAAAATTACCTTGAGCGTGCCACACTTTTTTGTAACACCCTGTATATTTGAAAATAATTTCTATGTATGCGCATTTACCCCCAGTTTACATCTGCATTAGAAAGAGTTTTTTTATCTCTAACGGTGTACTAGCTATCGAACTCCCACGCACTATTGCCCCACCCTGTATATAAGCTAAGTACTGCAGTTTTAAGTGATTTTCTGGATTACTTTTTTAGTCTTATTTAATCCGAGTCGGCGTTTCATATATCGAACGTTTCGATAGGCGCGATCCCGCTTAAAGCCGCATAAAAAATCAACCAGATAACGAATTAATTTGAATTTCACAGAGTCGGTTTTTTCTGAAATGGCTCGGAAAAAAATAACATCAATAATTTATGATTTTCATTGCCTTATTCGTATTAAATATGGTT
This sequence comes from Ctenicera cuprea, assembly GCA_958336395.1. Lineage (NCBI taxonomy): Eukaryota > Metazoa > Arthropoda > Insecta > Coleoptera > Elateridae > Ctenicera > Ctenicera cuprea. Next base: position 28,230,507 of record OY284494.1, on the reverse strand, counting down.
AAACTTCGTGTTAACGACTGTAATGTCGATTCAAAGTTGAATTTTAAAAATTTAATTAAAAAATCGATCGCTCTCATTTAGCATTTTGGAGACTTAGACTCTCTTGGTCTCCTTTTACCTAGCAGGTCATTGTTCAGGATCGTATTACGTAACTTTATGGCACAAAAAATAATGGTCAACATTTGAAAATTGTCAAACCAACTCTGAAATTAATGGAAAAACAACCGTTTCTTTGGCTAGTATAAACTTACCTAATAGGGTGAATGAACATTTTGATTTTCCCTTGAAAATTCAAAAACACTTTTTAGAACAGTGGGACAACCGGAAAGTGCGTAGTGAAATTGTATCGCGAGCGAACGTTTCGATACGCGCGATCCCGCTAACGAATTGATTTTTTTGATTGGAATAAGTAGTTGTTGTTTTAAGTTTTGGTTTTGGGCCCCATAGGTGTTGAATCATCCGTCAGCACGCCGAATTTATTGCTTGTTGGTATATTTGGTGTGTTAGTTTCTTCTGGATATTGGTTATTATTTTGTAATGCCAGTTTTGTTAAGGTCGGTGTTTTCTTGAAGTTATGAGGATGGATCGTATTTGTATTTGGGAATAGCCCCGTGGGTACTGTCTTGGCCTATTCTACGCCCTATTTTGATAGGATTTGGTTTTACTATAAGCATACTGCAGAAAATTCTAAAGCAACCACTCTAGAAAATTTTGTTCTCTCAAGCACGTTCGTTCACAGCGACGTTCTGAACTGACTACATATGACAATTCAGAAAAATGACTGTGGCAATTCTGTTTGTTGTTCAGAAAGAAGGACTAGGTGCTAGAAACAAAAATTTACACGGATTTTCCCAGAGTTTTAACACATTAATCATTAACTCCAGTATTACCTCGAAAATTTCATTAACTACAAGGCAGCTGATTTAATTAGGTTATTTGCATTACTGTATGTAAGGTACAAGAATTTGTTAACACACCCACAACGCTATCCGCGCGATGCTAAGTACCTCATCACGTTCGCCGTGCCGAAATGCGAAAGCAGAACGTCGCGCTACTTTTAATCCTTCCGCAAATAATACAAGAGAACGGCAACATTGCTGGAGGCGAGTACGTCGACTGTCTTTGCACAACCATATACACCTGGAGGCCACATTGTAGTAGTGTAGTCGGAGTCGAGTTGCTATTTCTTGCGCATAATTTTTTTGTATATCTCAAATATCGAAATTCCTTACCCCTCTCTTGATGCCCTTGTTAAGAAAGCCTTATTTAATATATTAACGAAGAATACACATGGAAAAACCTATTCCTTGAGATGGAGGCGTGGGCGTCTGTTACATGTTCGGAGGCGAGTAAGATAGCCGTGCATATATATATATATATATATATATATATATATATATATATATATATATATATATATATATATATATATATATATATATATATATATATATATATATATATATATATATATATATATATATATATTGCTATGTATCTGGGTATTTGAAAATATCCAGACATTTTCATAATTTTAAGATAATTAATTAATTTAAAGTTTTTAATAGAAAAATAAATATAAATAGCCCCACGTTGGAATCGTCATAAATTATGCTGTGAAATAAGAATTTTGAAAAATTCTTTTTTATAATTTTTAAAAATTCCAAACATTTGAAAAATCATAAATTTTGTAAACTTTGAATTATTATTTATTTTTGACCCACATTTGCTAGCTCAGTAATAAAATTAATATAATTAAATGCTGTGTGTTTTAATTTAGTTTTAAGCATTTTCATAAAAAAATAAATTTCAAATAAATTTATAAGCATGGGAATTTTATTTTAAAACAAGAGACTCTTATTAAAATTTTGACATGTAAATAATTGATTGACATAAATTCATCTTGTACTTAATCTCAGGGATAATTTTAAATTCTTGAACATCATGTAGCTTCACTATTGTCGATGGGTTATTTAAAAAAAATGAATTGCAGATTTCCAGAATACCACCTACTACATTTACACGCAAATACATCACCATAAAATAATATTTAAAACATCTCTGTACATTTATAATAAATAAAACAAATTTTTTTATTGAAACACCACGAAAATTATTACTTATCTTTTTACAATGTTCATCTTTGAAGTTCGTGCGCTTCCACGTATTTGAATGGTAGCTAACTCATACAACCAATTTTTCTTTCCTGTCTGTGATGTGCTTGTGCACGGTATGATGTGTGCTGTCCTAACGCTGCCTGTCCGATAATACTAAACCATGAGTTCTCCAGCAAAATCTTCAATAACAGTTTTTCTCAGGTATGTAATTCCCTTTTTTTATTAGAAATTATATTTTTCAATTTATAATTACTTTAATTTTTCATTTATTTTTAGCATTTTTATTTTTAATTATAACTGTTCAACTTTTATTATTACAGATTTATTATTATATCACACGAAGAAGATTAATTCCATATTATCTGTCAAATACAAATCTGCACGATTGACAACAAGATGTATTTCTCCACCTCAAAAACCGGAAATTCGCAGAACTATTTTTTATCATAAGATGGTGCTCAGGTACGCCATTTTTTATCAATTTATAATTTATTGAATTTATTTGTCGAAGAAACTTTCAAATTGTTCTTTAATTACTTGGATCACTGGTTATTATAGTTAGATTTTAATTTAGTTTCCCATTGGAATATTTAATACTTGCACAAATTAATATTTTTACAATAAAGAAAGGACGCTTCACAATTTTACTTTTTAATCTTCCAATAACTTTTATATTCTTCAACGGATTTTTCTCAACTTTCTTTAAATAATAAAACACCTTATTACTGTCACTTATAACAACAATTTATTTTGTTCACATTAAAATTTCTAGTTACATTATCAAAAATTTGGGAGCTAAACATTAACGCACCCACGCTATGCAAATTCTTACCGGAAGCTCTCTTGAAAAATTTAATCTCGAACCCCCAGACTAAATTTCTAAATATATCAAATTATACAAATATCACCCTTAAGTATCCTTTACATAACGATAACACCGGAAACAATTAAAATTCTATTGTTTTTACAAGATAGCTACGAAACCTTACAATCTAATCTAAATTTCACCCTTATTCAACTTATTACATAAATGTCATTATCCCAGATTAACTGGAATACAACTATTTTAAATACGCGATTCAAACATAAATCAACGTATGACAGGTACATTCAATGAAGAAAATTTTTCTTAAAATTTTAAAATTAACATATTTTTTTCATATTTATAAAAGCACATAAATTAAACAATACCAGCTTATTAGCATTAATAATTATCAATTAATTATTCATTAATTTAAAACCATAGTTACATTCCTTAATTAACATAAACCCTAGGTTTACAAGTAATTTATATGAGGTCATTGACTTCTTATCACTTTTATCTGTGACTATAGTTTATACAAAAACCGTCTGGCAAATTCTTACAACCTTGACCTAAAATACAGAAAACTATTTACATTATAATATTTTATATACCGACATACTCAAAAGTAATGTATCCGGTTTGTTTTAAATATAAATAAACAATTAGGTTATCTAATAAAACTAAATTAAATTAACTCAACAAACACCTTAATTAAATTAATTCTAAATTAAAATTATACAAGGTGCGTCAAAATAATTTTCTAAAAATAAAAATTTTTTTTATTTTAATTCACTTATTCATTTTAAAAACACACTTTTCAACCAATAACATCTCAAATAAGGATTACCCTTTAATATTATACACAGTTCGACTCATATTTTTACACAAACGATTTTATTATTGATAAATAAATTAATTCAAGTTAAATTATTTATAGTTTGCGTCAATATTAAATTGCCTTAGCATGTTTTATATATGCTATAATTTTTTTTAGTCAAGTTTTACTAATATAAATAATTCTATTCTAGGAATAGTATCCTGGAAAATCTCAATGCTACTTCAAATGCATTTAACCAAAAAGAAATACAAGAAATCAAGATTACCACTGCATTACCGTCGATATAAATAAACTTCAATGAATTACAAGACCACGAAGAATATCTCATACTTTAACAAAATCTCATACTTTTTTAAGTAATAAAAAAATTAGTAATAATTTTTAATTTTAAGTTTATAAATAAATTTTTGAATTAGAACACACAGCATAAATCCCCCTTTAATTTTTCAAAATTTGAAAACCCCTAATTATAAAAATTGCAAATTTTGCAAAAATTAACAAAAAAAATCACTCTCCCCCTTCTAACAATTTCAGTCAAATTAATATTTTATCTGTTAATCCTGGAGTAAATTTCCGATAATAATTTAAAATCCCCAAAAATCCTCTTAGCATTCTTAAATAAAAATAAACAATATCCCCCTCTAACTCCTATCCTGCCTTTATCTAAAAATTCTTTCATTTTCACCCTCTTTTTAATTTTAAATTGCGCAGGCTCTTTCATGTAATTTCTAAATTTCATCTTGACCTTCTTTTTATTTTCCAAGGCCTTCGCATTAATTTTATTATTTGAAATTTTCATTTTCACCTTCTTTTTGTTTCTGCAGGTATCCGGATACTTTCCATTGTTTATTAATTTCATTTTAACTTTCTTCTTGTATTTTAATTTCCCAGGATCCTTCTTATTATTTAAATATTTTAATTTAATTTTCGCTTTATGTTTAAATTTGTTTGGACGCTTTTTATTATTTAACCATTTTATTTTAACTTTTGTTTTATTTTCAAAATTCTCTGGATATATTTTATCATTTTTTAATTTTAATTTAAATTTAGTCTTATGTTTAAAATTCTCCAAATACTTTGTATTCATTAAAAATTTCATTTTAAATTTCGTATTATTTTTAATACTCTTCAAGTACTTTATATTATTTAAAATTTTCATTTTAGTAATTATTTTATTTATTACTGATATCAGATAATTTTTATAATTTGTAGATTTTAATTTTACTTTTGGCTGATTTTCAAATAATATTAAATACATTTTGTATTTTGAATATTTTATTTTCACTTTCCTATCTTTAAAAGAAATTTGATTATTTTTATATTTTGAAGATTTTATTTTGGTTTCCTCTTTATTCTCTATCCACGAATAAATTTTATTTTCTGAAAATTCTTCCTTTTCCTTTACGTTATTCTCTATTTGATCTTTATCTTTACTTATTTCAAGCTCTTTATACTTGTTCATGTCATTAACAATATTACTATTTTTTATTTCATATTTATTCAATTCTGCTTTATTTATTTCATCACCATTTGTATTCTTTATTTCATATTTACTTTCAGTTAATTTAATTTCATTTTCATTTAATGCTTCTTCCAAGTCTGGTTCTTCTTTCGGGAAATTTTTCTGTTGTATATGAACTTCTGTTTTATCCCCCTCTGGATAAATTAGGGTTTCACACTCCTTTTCTTCTTTATTAATCTTTGAGGATGATTCTGTACACTTTTTAAAATTTAAACACACTTCATTGATTTCGGGTAATTCTTCCTTCATTTCATTAATTTTACAATTATTACTCTGTTCTTTGTTTAAAAATGGAAATTTGATGTTTTTATAAATTAGACAATCCTCTTCAATAATCATATTATGATATTCCAAAAAATCGCTTCCAAGCACCATGTCGACAATCATGTCCGGAACAATTAATAGTTTCGCAGATACTTTAACTTCATTGATATTCAAATCACAATCCAATCTTTCCTCAATACGACCAAACTTCATTTTATTTTCATCTATTAGATTAAACCCCCCAAATATTACAATATTATTCTCCAATAATTCATAATTATTAACGACGACGTCTTCACTTATAAGTGATAAATCAACCCCCATATCTATAATAGTAACAAATTCAATATTATTCAATCTAAGTCGTATTGATGGTAAATTCATTAAATCATTCTTTTCTGTATTATTCCATTTTTTTTTTGCTTCAACATTTAATTCTTTATTTAATTCTTTATTTATCTCTTCATGACCTGTCTCCACTTCTTGTACTAATTCTTTATTTATTTCTTTATTTATCTCCACATGATCTGTCTCAACTTGTTGTTCTAATTCTTTAGTTATTTCTTCCACATTTCCATGATTACTGTAATTTACTTCTATTTTCTTTATTTCTTCCCTACTCTCTTTTATTTCCCTCTTCATTTCTTCCCTACTCTCCTCAATTTTTTTATTAGTTTTTTCACTATTCTCTCTCATCTCCTTCATCATATTCATTATCATGTATTCTAATTTTGAACTTTCTCCCTCCTTACTACTCTTACTTGTGCTTGCAGCACCTTCTTCTTCTTCCTTCTCAACATCTTGTTCTTCTTCTATTTTCTTTTCTGGTTCCATTTTAGATTTCTTACTCCTACTCCTCTTTTTCTTTTTAACTACTTGGAACTCTTCTCCTTTTTTATTACTTAAATCGCTGTTGTCCCAGAATGTTTTCATTTACCCCACATAAATTATTTTATAACCCCAAATATCATTCAAATAATCCTCAACTTTATTTATAAAAAAATATTACCCTTTAATTGTACATAAATAACCCAATCGAGCCCCACGTTGCCTGGCGACATAAATTATGCTGTGTAATATGAATTTTGGAAATTCATACTACTTTTAAATTTTTGAATAAAATTAATTGCTAAAAAGCCCCACGTTGGTACGATCATAAATTATGCTGTGTATCTGGGTATTTGAAAATATCCAGACATTTTCATAATTTTAAGATAATTAATTAATTTAAAGTTTTTAATAGAAAAATAAATATAAATAGCCCCACGTTGATGAGCCATAAATTATGCTATGTAATAAGAATATTTAAAATTCTTATTAAAAATTAAATTCTTAAATAAAATTAAATAGCCCCACGTTGGAATCGTCATAAATTATGCTGTGAAATAAGAATTTTGAAAAATTCTTTTTTATAATTTTTAAAAATTCCAAACATTTGAAAAATCATAAATTTTGTAAACTTTGAATTATTATTTATTTTTGACCCACATTTGCTAGCTCAGTAATAAAATTAATATAATTAAATGCTGTGTGTTTTAATTTAGTTTTAAGCATTTTCATAAAAAAATAAATTTCAAATAAATTTATAAGCATGGGAATTTTATTTTAAAACAAGAGACTCTTATTAAAATTTTGACATGTAAATAATTGATTGACATAAATTCATCTTGTACTTAATCTCAGGGATAATTTTAAATTCTTGAACATCATGTAGCTTCACTATTGTCGATGGGTTATTTAAAAAAAATGAATTGCAGATTTCCAGAATACCACCTACTACATTTACACGCAAATACATCACCATAAAATAATATTTAAAACATCTCTGTACATTTATAATAAATAAAACAAATTTTTTTATTGAAACACCACGAAAATTATTACTTATCTTTTTACAATGTTCATCTTTGAAGTTCGGAATCTTTGATGCGTGCGCTTCCACGTATTTGAATGGTAGCTAACTCATACAACCAATTTTTCTTTCCTGTCTGTGATGTGCTTGTGCACGGTATGATGTGTGCTGTCCTAACGCTGCCTGTCCGATAATACTAAACCATGAGTTCTCCAGCAAAATCTTCAATAACAGTTTTTCTCAGGTATGTAATTCCCTTTTTTTATTAGAAATTATATTTTTCAATTTATAATTACTTTAATTTTTCATTTATTTTTAGCATTTTTATTTTTAATTATAACTGTTCAACTTTTATTATTACAGATTTATTATTATATCACACGAAGAAGATTAATTCCATATTATCTGTCAAATACAAATCTGCACGATTGACAACAAGATGTATTTCTCCACCTCAAAAACCGGAAATTCGCAGAACTATTTTTTATCATAAGATGGTGCTCAGGTACGCCATTTTTTATCAATTTATAATTTATTGAATTTATTTGTCGAAGAAACTTTCAAATTGTTCTTTAATTACTTGGATCACTGGTTATTATAGTTAGATTTTAATTTAGTTTCCCATTGGAATATTTAATACTTGCACAAATTAATATTTTTACAATAAAGAAAGGACGCTTCACAATTTTACTTTTTAATCTTCCAATAACTTTTATATTCTTCAACGGATTTTTCTCAACTTTCTTTAAATAATAAAACACCTTATTACTGTCACTTATAACAACAATTTATTTTGTTCACATTAAAATTTCTAGTTACATTATCAAAAATTTGGGAGCTAAACATTAACGCACCCACGCTATGCAAATTCTTACCGGAAGCTCTCTTGAAAAATTTAATCTCGAACCCCCAGACTAAATTTCTAAATATATCAAATTATACAAATATCACCCTTAAGTATCCTTTACATAACGATAACACCGGAAACAATTAAAATTCTATTGTTTTTACAAGATAGCTACGAAACCTTACAATCTAATCTAAATTTCACCCTTATTCAACTTATTACATAAATGTCATTATCCCAGATTAACTGGAATACAACTATTTTAAATACGCGATTCAAACATAAATCAACGTATGACAGGTACATTCAATGAAGAAAATTTTTCTTAAAATTTTAAAATTAACATATTTTTTTCATATTTATAAAAGCACATAAATTAAACAATACCAGCTTATTAGCATTAATAATTATCAATTAATTATTCATTAATTTAAAACCATAGTTACATTCCTTAATTAACATAAACCCTAGGTTTACAAGTAATTTATATGAGGTCATTGACTTCTTATCACTTTTATCTGTGACTATAGTTTATACAAAAACCGTCTGGCAAATTCTTACAACCTTGACCTAAAATACAGAAAACTATTTACATTATAATATTTTATATACCGACATACTCAAAAGTAATGTATCCGGTTTGTTTTAAATATAAATAAACAATTAGGTTATCTAATAAAACTAAATTAAATTAACTCAACAAACACCTTAATTAAATTAATTCTAAATTAAAATTATACAAGGTGCGTCAAAATAATTTTCTAAAAATAAAAATTTTTTTTATTTTAATTCACTTATTCATTTTAAAAACACACTTTTCAACCAATAACATCTCAAATAAGGATTACCCTTTAATATTATACACAGTTCGACTCATATTTTTACACAAACGATTTTATTATTGATAAATAAATTAATTCAAGTTAAATTATTTATAGTTTGCGTCAATATTAAATTGCCTTAGCATGTTTTATATATGCTATAATTTTTTTTAGTCAAGTTTTACTAATATAAATAATTCTATTCTAGGAATAGTATCCTGGAAAATCTCAAGGCTACTTCAAATGCATTTAACCAAAAAGAAATACAAGAAATCAAGATTACCACTGCATTACCGTCGATATAAATAAACTTCAATGAATTACAAGACCACGAAGAATATCTCATACTTTAACAAAATCTCATACTTTTTTAAGTAATAAAAAAATTAGTAATAATTTTTAATTTTAAGTTTATAAATAAATTTTTGAATTAGAACACACAGCAATATATATATATATATATATATATATATATATATATATATATATATATATATATATATATATATATATATATATATATATATATATATATATATATATATATATATATATATATATATATATATATATATATATATATATATATATATATATATATATATATATATATATATATATATATATATATATATATATATATATATATATATATTATTGTGTCATGTTTCTTACTTAATTATTTAAAATATTGGTGTCGATGCTAGAAAGTCATATAAACAAAATTAATTTTATTTCAAAAATGTATTGTTACATACTCTCAGACTTTCTTATTTTAGTTATAAAATTACCCTTTCCTTTTCCCCTTCTTTTAAATTTGTGGATTTACTATGAAAATTTTCTAATTCAAAATTTTGACGAAGAAACGTGCTTCAAACACCTAAAGATCTCAAAATAGTGGATTTTAAAAATGTTTGTCTGTGGGCTGGTGTGTATGTATGTATGAGTGTGTTCACCTCGTAACTTCCGAACGGATGCTGCAATTTCGACAAGCTTCGCAATATGGGGGTTTACTAAATATTAACCGAACCACATACACTTTAAAAATTATAATACTTATAATGAAGAATATCACTTTAACTGAAAAATATTAATAATTGTCAAAAAAATGTTGCTCAAAAACTGATACCACCTAGTTTTACATTTCTAGTAAGAACTTAAGGAATGCAGAAGTCGGCGATCTGCAAATTAGTGCCAATCTTCGTCGGACCTCGCTGGTAAAAACCTTTAGAACCTCATGCCCGTTAAGAACATCCTGTGTGAGGTAGACTACCTCCTAGTGGTGCAAGAAACTCAGCAGGATTAAATCAGTATTAGGTAAACTTTTTAATCAACCAAAACGGTGTAGGGATACTAGCGACTAAAACTCTTATAAGGACCAACAAGGTGGTGCGTCATTACTGGGAACTGCAAGTAGCCCAACTGGTAGAAGCAGCTTCGACAGTTCCGTAAAGTACAACCAATGACTATTGACTGGTACCACGAGGACCAGGTCAAAGTCCGCGGGGAATCGTCAGTTAGCGTCTTAAACACGGCGTAGGACACGTCGTGGCAGTGGTAAGCCTACGCAGGTTAGGGTGGTCTTAGTGCGGCTCGACAAGTGAGCTGCGTTTCAGCTCGGGCACTGATTTGCAGAATCAGCAGAAATTTAAATAACCTCCCGCCACCAGTGGAAACTTAGGGTTCGCAGCCTGATGTCATGACTGGTAGCTTGTCCTTGTTGAACCGTCGTTAACTTGGGCAAGCGCGCTGATTGAGCGTAACTCTATACGGCTAGAAGAAGAACATGGTGGATAACGGCTGTTTCTAGGTACCGCCACCTTACAGCAAACATAGTTGTCTGTGCCTTCGAGTGATTTTCTGTAGTGAATACGTCTATACGAAGACAGCAGTAAGTTAATATAAGTGACAGGTCCATAAAAGATGTTGTTACGAAGGGTTGCCCGGAAAGTAGTATAACGCAGTGGTAGACGACAGTCTTCTGCACTCTCCCAACGATAATGGTTTCTACACAATTGACTATGCGGATAAATTTACCATCTTCATCACAAGGAATTTTAAGAAAATGCTCTTCTGTTTAATGCAGACGGTTCTTATTCACACGAAAGAAAAAAGTTCGCTCTTTATGTACACCCCTCGTAGTTGCTACTGCTTTCAATTTATCAGAAGACATCAAATTTTTTAGAGACTAAAACCAAAACAGCATGCTTGGTCTTTTGGCAGTGTCGGCACATGCTAGTAAAGTCCTGGAGCTTCGGGATTACCCTGTCGTTGTAGACTGCACTGAAGCACTGATCTAATGTCTCATATTTAGACAGAAAGTATCTTATTCGTTTAACACCATTGATGACTTCAGAAACGATTCATACTATTTCATTTATTTGTGAAGGTGTGGGTAGCAGGTATTGCCGCATATTGAATGTCGCAAGTATTACTCTTTTTGGTGCAGTAGTTGGCTGCCTTTCTCCTTGGTTTACCTTTAATCGGCACTTCAATGTTCATGCGAATTGCTGAAACAACCCTCTATCCAGATATATCTATCTTTACTGATGGATGCAAAACAAAGCATGAACGAGCGCCGGAAGTTTCGCTGATGAATAAACCTTCGATAAATTACACCGCTAAGCAAATTATTCACCGTTTTGCAAACGAAACAAAAGATATAATGCATAGTAAAAAGGAAGTGTTAGACACATCAAGAACGAATGCATTTGTATCTTTAGCTATAGTAGAGCTGCCTTATTAACATTGAGTAATTTTAGACTGGCCTGCAAACAACTTCTTTGGAAACCCGTGTTACCCCTATCTTCCCGACGAAACCTTAACTAGTTTTACAAGGAAATAGGCTAATATTCAAAAAATCAAAACTGTCGTCAAGCAAGAGTTGCTTATGCAGCACTTACACCCAAGATGGTCAGGTACGGTGTGTAGTTGTCGAAGAAGAACCTCCGACTGGTTGTAGGAATCCTAACTGAACACTGCACTCTAAAGAAGCGTATTTATCGGATGGTAATGAAAGGTAGCCTTAACTGTCAAATGTGCTACGCCACTGTGCTGCTCTTGCAGTAATCAGAGAATCCACGCTAGGAAACTTCTGCCTCGCCATAGCCGTTATCAGCAACACCCCAATCGTGGACCGTCTCAAGTTCATTCAGAGAACTAGGTGGCTTAGGTGATTCCCAGCTTAAGAAGATGCTGCAAAGGTAGCACAATGAACCCGTCCTCTGTGGCCTAAGTGCGCGTGAAACTATTCATCCTCCATTCTCGATCTACATCCAAAACCGACAACACGATTTTTTTTTAATGTTTAGGTATAATATTAGTTAACGGCGCTTGTCTTGATTACTGGCTGACCAAGACAAGTAACAAAGCTACACACAAAATACACATACAAATATACACATGTGTGAATGGCATTGAATAAAGGGTGGCATAAGCTTCAGAAGCGTAGTAGTTTAAAGGGTATAAACCCTACTACCTCTTACTACACAAGCAAAGAGTCTACCCGGAGTGAAAGTTCTCGACACCTTCGGGTATAAGGGGTTATAGATAGATAGATAGGTAGAAAGGTAAATGGACATGAATCACAGTTTGGTTCATTGCAGGCTGTTAATTTCTAATTTATGAAAAATTGGCATTAATGCCAATTTATTGAAAAATGAATTATCAGATCGCGATAAAATTGTAAATGCCCCTGAGCTACACAGTGCTACATACTACATAGTTCAAACATTTTTAGAACTACTAAAATTGTAAAGCAAAATTTTTTGAAAAATTGTTCAAAAACTTGCTCCGCGATTTTTCATTCAAATTTTCCAAAACTGTAGTTGAAACAAATAAAGGATTACGGATTTACTGTATTTTACTATCAGGTAGTATGTTTTTGTAATGTAGTTATGCTCTCGGTGCGCTGCACTGGTAAGAAAGAGATTTTATTGTAATTCATGTTGATACAATTAGAAAGTTTATACAAAAATTCTTTGCAATATTATACAATAACTAGAATTTCTAACAAATAAGGCAAGTGCTTCAGTCATTTGTATTTCTCTAAAACTGAATTATGTACTTTAAAACATTTTTTAAATATTTCTTTGCCTTTAGATATTTACCTGTTTTTAGCTCATTTATTTTATAATTGAATTTTTGTAAATTTTAATTTATTTTTGTTATTTACAAATTACAGTTATTAATCAAACTAATTTTCGTCCACATAACCAAAAACCGCAACTCCCTAGGCAAGTTTTCAAAGTTAATTTACCCACGCCACCTATTCAATCTAACCTAGGAACGTTTTACATTTACACACATGTATACAAGTTAAATACAATATAGGGGGATGGTGGTGTATGTACCGAAGCGTGCAGGGTTCGAACCCAATCTACGAGTCTGGTAATTGCAACTAATTTAGTCTTCTACGTGCAAAATACAGAATAGTAATTACTAATCCGTTTTATATAGTCAGAACAATAGGAGCTTCAACAATGAGATTAGCAGCGTCTTATTAGCTATAAAATACAAGTTAGATCCGTGCGTGATTTCCAATTTCCATACAATTAGGAAGCTTGATAGGTTTCAGACTTAATCTAGAAGGGTGGGTTGTCTTCATCCTACCTTCCTTCCTTCCTTGTTGCGAGATTTTTGTTTCTTGTTGTAGTCGAGCATGAGTAGGGAAATTTACAAGTAAATAATGTGCTTTTTATGGTGTGAAAATAAACGTATACATTTTGAACTAATTACAACGGTGTGGAATTTTAGACCCGCGATATTTTAGTACTGCTACTGCGGTCACATATCCAAATTATAACGTAGACGGCCATTACGAAGTAATTTATTTAATTTAGGGAAGAATTTGTGATAATGTAGCTAACAAATTGTAATTTGTATAATTTTGGTTTTACTTTATGGTAAATTAGGCGACCAAATGAAATATTACAAAAAAATTATTTATAAATTCGAGCTTCACTTCGCTGAAGTTCATTTTAATTTATTGTAAATAAAACAATTCTTAACTTCAACACGTTTTGTATTTTAGCTTTATACGTATTTCAACGTGTTTGCACGTCATTATCAAAAGCAAGATTAAAAGTAAACAGTTGGTGTTGCTGTGGAAACAATAAGTCTTCATAACTCGATTTTGGTTTTCTACCGGGTGGAGCAATAGTGCGTGGGAGTTCGATAGCTGGTACACCGTAACAGATAAAAAATCTTTCTAATGCGGGTGTAAACTGTGGGTAAATGCGCATATATAAAAATTATTTTCAAATATACAGGGTGTTACAAAAAATATTGTTGAATTTTGTACGTTTTGCTCAATAAATCAAAAGTGGTTACAAATAGCCATAAGGATGAACATACGAAAATGTTCGCTATTTAATTCTACATAACATCTTTAAAAAATATACAAAGTGTTCCATTTGAAAAAGTTGAGAAAAATAACTTTGAAGTTCTCAAAATTTAAAAATTAATTTTGAACACCCTGTACATGGTGGCTCTACGATATTTAAACAAGAGCACCTTACAACCTCCTATAATAAGGTCCTTACTTAATTTCGTCTTCAAAGCTGCGGCCGCGGAAGTGGTGAATTGTTAAGTGGAGTAATGTAAAAATCAATTTTTTTGAAAAAAATATTATAACTTCTAAACCGGACATTAGATAGCGCTTATATTTTAGCTATGAATAAACATCCCAAAATAAGTGTTAAATATGCAAAAATATTCAGGGCATTCCATTAAAAAAAATTACCTTAAGCGTGCCACACTTTTTTGTAACACCCTGTATATTTGAAAATAATTTCTATGTATGCACATTTACCCACAGTTTACATCTGCATTAGAAAGATTTTTTTATCTGTTACGGTGTACGAGCTATCAAACTCCCACACACTATTGCCCCACCCGTTATATCTGCGTCCAGATGATTTCTCATTCCAAAACGTCTAATGGAATGAGAAATCAACTCATCTGGACGCAGATTTTAAATGTTTATGAACTTAATAAACATTTAAAATCTGTACCTTATAGAATGAACAAATTGATTTTTTAAATTCACCGTTAATAGAGGTTTTGGAATAAAAAATCAAGTGGTTATGAGAAATCAAGTTATAAAGATTGATTGTTCCTATAGCGACACCAACTGTTTACTTTTAATCTTACTTTTAACAATGACGTTGAAATACGTATAAAGCTAAAATACAAAACCTGTTGAAGTTAAGAATTGTTTTATTTACAATAAATTAAAAAAATATATATTTAAAAGTTTAAATATTCGAAGGGTATTTTGGAAGATTATTTTCCTGCTGCTAAATATTGCAAAAACCAACTATAAGATAATGTGGGTTTGTCCAACCGATAATTATTATTTAAATCAAAAAACCACATATCAGTACGCATGTTGGTTCCTATTTAGATAATTGAAAGATAACCCTAATTTTAATTTATGTTGATATGATTTTTCCAAAATAGAAAAACAATATGTAAGCATGTCTACGCACCAGAATTTTGTATCTAACTATTTTTTATTATATCAGGTGTATGTAATTAAAATTTTGAAAGTAACTGACACTAACTCATGTATCGTCTAGCAGGTAATAGTAGCTAGTTTTGCATTTAATTCGTTGTTTTTTTAATTGAGTATGGAAAATATGGAACTAACAGCAAATAACTCTAAAAATACAAACTACAGATTTCATTTTTGTAACTTCTTTTTTCCAAAATTGTAACGTGTGTTAAAGAATATTGGAAACAAATTTTTCATTCTTATTGCTTTATAAAAGTTTATTACATTTAAAACGCGGTCCTGTAAATTGATTTTAGCGTTTTAACTTAAATATAGAAATATATTTATTATATGACGTAACCATACATTTAAAAAGAATTGTCGAAGAAGCAGTTCGCGTGGATATTCCCATAATTTCAAAATAATTATCTATTTTTTCCAAAAAATATTTTATATAATATAAGATATAGTTTAAGAGCTTACTACTATATAACATCAACTGCTTTGTGCATGCGGTATACCGCTCGCTCGCGTAAGGCTGGTTTCACACGATACGACAGCGATACGATATGTCGCGCGCGATATATCGTATCGCACCAGCCCCGGTGTTTCACATGTATGCGATAATGTCGCGATAACGGTAATTTAGATTCTTTAAAAGTTGAAAAGTTTGACCAGTGTTGCCAGCGTAAAACAATCGATGATGGAAAGAAGACGTGTTGTGTTATTACTCTTGATACAACGCAGGCGCCAGAGAAAGGCAGCAGTTCTTAGACGTTTTGTCCCAAAGACATGGTCTTTGTTTGATCATTTCTATTAAATCTAGCGGCTCACAATTCACTTTTCTTCTTGTCGTCATATTTTGTAGCAGTCAACCTTCATCCATGCAACGCTGCGAAAGACTAAACTTTCGTAGTTCATTGTTAATCCAGACGATACTGTACTGTTTATCGCTTCCGTGTGCAAACACACATATAATATGCACTGGCAACAAGAGTCGTCGCGATAACAATCCGAGGCGGTTCTAGAGAACAAATCGCGTGTAATTGCGATATCGCCTTATCGGCGCGATACTATTTATCGTATCGCTCTAGTGTGAAAGACTCCCGCATATTACATAGACTTTTGCTGCATCCGATATCGTAACGATATATCGCGCGCGACATATCGTATCGCTGTCGTCTCGTGTGAAACCAGCCTAATGATTCAACAAATCACACGCATTTTCATGAATAAAAAATTCAAGAGTTTGGATTTTTTTAAATTAAAAAGCACCAAACAGTAAAGACTAAATTCGTCAGCCAAAAAAAATTAGGGTGAGAGAAGAAGCTAGCACCCGTAAATTTGACATTAGGAAAAATTAAAATTATATTCCTATTCTACTATGACCACGTACTAATTAATGTACAGCGTGGGCAACTAAGAATGGGCGCCGGCCATATCTCAGAAACCAATCATCGCACAAGTTTAGGAAAAAAATACCTTCATTAAAGTGACCCTAAAAAATCGCTGGAAAATATTTTTGAGTTTCTAAAATGGCCGCTAGGGGTCGTAACAGCCATGACCAAATAGAAAATTAGGTTTTTCTCCGTATTTTGCTCAATTAAGTGGTATTGGAAATATATGCATCGTAATCCAGGGACAATTTCGAATCTTATTAGTTTTACAATTTTTGTTCTATCTTTAAAAATAAAGTGGTGGGGAGATGCCAAAATATATATTTTTTAAATGTCGTTTACTCCGATTAGCCTTAATGGAATTCAACAAACTTGGTCTCGTTACAAAGGGCTTTTCTTAGTCTACCAAGTGCGCTTTACGTTGTTTTTATTTCATTATTACCGTCGCCGCTAGAGGGCGTTATTTGACATGTCAACAAATATCGTGCTTTTTCTAAAAAAAGTTAAATGGAATGGTATGTTTATTTTTACACGTAAAATAGAGAATTAAAAGCTTAAGATGTCAGTGAAAACCGCAACTAGATAACTTTTGTCTAACAGTAGATATTAGCAAACAAAGTTGAAATTATGAATTATTATCAGATCTTGGCGACGGAATTTGCAAAGTAGCTGTTGAACATGATGGGTGCCCGGCGCATTTCTCTTTGAACGTTCGGGATTTTTTAGACCAGACATATCCTGACAGGTGAATAGGACGTGGAAGTCTATTTCATTGGCCGGCCAGGTCCCCAGACCTGACTTGCCTAGATTTTTATTTGTGGGGGCGAATAAAAGATTTTGTTTTTGCCACCAGACCAACTACAAGAGACGACATGATCGAAAGCATAAGAAATGCCATTCAAAGTATTTCGATGGCAGAAGTAGAGACTTCCGTTCAATCCACTCGTCAGAGAATGAATTCTTGCATCGAAAATGATGGACGACATTTTGAACATCTAGGGCGCCACTAATTACATTCTAAATTTTTTAATGTGTTGTAATGTGTTTTTTGCGTTTACTTTTTTGAACGTTTGATTTGTTACATTGCTTATTGTTATTAGCGTTAGATTTGTTGTTGTTGTTATTAATTACTAATTTTTATATTATGTAATATATATTCTACTGAATATTTTTAACATATGTTGTTTCTTCAGTGTGTCATTTTCACAGCTTACTTGTTTTCAACAGCTACTTTGCAAATTCCTTCGCCAAGATCTGACAATAATTCATAATTTCAACTTTGTTTGCTAATATCTACTGTTACAAAAAAGTTATCGAGTTGCGGTTTTTACTCACATCTTAAGCTTTTAATTCTCTATTTTACCGTGTAAAAATAAACATACCATTCCATTTAAATTTCTTTAGAAAAAGCGCATATTTGTTGACATGTCAGATAACGCCCTCTAGCGGCGACGTAATAATCAAATGAAAACAGCGTAAAGCGCACTCGATAGACTAAGAAACGCCCTTTGTAACGAGACCAAGTTTGTTAAATTCCATTAAGGCTAATCGGAGTAAACGACATTTAAAAAAAATATATTTTGGCATCCCCCACCACTTTATTTTTAAAGATAGAACAAAAATTGTAAAACTAATAATATTCGAAATTGTCCCTGGATTACGATGCATATATTTTCAATACCACTTAATTGAGCAAAATACGGAGAAAAACCTAATTTTCTATTTGGTCATGGCTGTTACGCCCCCTAGCGGCCATTTTAGAAACTCAAAAATATTTTCCAGCGATTTTTCAGAGTCACTTTAATCACGGTATTTTTTTCCTAAACTTGTGCGATGATTGGTTTCTGAGATATGGCCGGCGCCCATTCTTAGTTACCCACACTGTATAAGGTAAGTAGGATGCACAGAGCACTCGTTGCTAAGGTTTACCTGTCTCAATTTTGGAATCAATGTGACTGAGAGATCCGAGACAAGGAGACGTTAACAATAACAATTATGCTAATCAGGCCCGTAGCTGCGAAAGGTTTTTGTTTATTTTTTTCTATATTTTGTTTTTAATACTAAACACGTTCTGAACGTGAATTAAAAATGCATAAATTGATTTTGAAGCAGGTTTAGGTATCTCGTAATCAGTTCTTACGTCCTACTGCTGGACACTAGCACTATTCTCTGCCACGCACTTTCCCTTAGCGCGCTAAGGTGAAGTACGGGAGACCTACAGCTTAACGTCGAATCCGAACGACTAAATACCGGAGAAGGTTTCAGGCATTAAATCCCCACGGCTGGCGGCTGCCTACACCGGATTGAAATATATGAGTGGCGGGTTGCGGCATAGATTTTTATCGCTGCGTGGCTGCGGCGGGAAATCGAACCCCAGACCTTCAGCGTTAAAGGCCAAGCGCCCAATCTCTATGCTACCTCCAGTTTTCTAAGTTATTCCAATTATTTTTGGAATACCAAAAACCCACAAATTGTGCATTGACATAAATTTAGTGGAGTTTTGTATTAAGTGTGCCAAGTTGGTTGTTAGCTGCGAGTGTTCACGAAAAATTTTATAGAAAAACAAGTGCGCATTTTAAATAATAAGTACTGTGTTGAAACGTCGTCAGCCATTATATTGCAACAGTGAGGAATCCTCCCCAGGTGTTTCGATTAGCCTACGAGCTAAGCTGGTAACCCAATAAGCTATTCACTACCCTTGGAGCTTCTGGCAGCTGCGTCTTGTTCGTGGGGCAGCCAGGACCAGCACGAATTGAGGTTCCGCCGCTGGCGCCGCCGACACGACATACTGTAATCTACGTTGTTCGCCATCGTGTGATATTACTTACTATAAGTTGTTTATGTTAAAAATTTATAATTGTACTTAAATTGCGAATCAATTCTCGCCATTTAATCAATGTTGTTTATAAACGTAATATAGAATTTAATTGGACTCTAAATACAGTGCAGTTGTTGAGTTGCATCCAATCTTGTCTTCGAAGAACCATTCTGCTTTCGCCCTTCGATATTACTTACTTTACATAGAAAGCAGTGGCGCCCACAACTTAAAAAAAACTCCTCGTTTTTTAAAGTTATTTTACACTAAAACATTTTAATAATTGTGTCAATAAGATTGTGTGCATTGTCGGACAACCAGTTTATTTATTTGTTGCCCTCAAACCCCTTCCATCGAGCTACCCGGAGCCACCCCGGAAATTGAAAGACATACGGTGTAGCAAATTGTTTCGTGTAGTACTTTTAAAACCCAGAACCATTCATATTCCACATTTCTGAACTGAGTTATCTAATGACTCAAAATAATAAAGCAGGTGACCAAATAAATAATAAGTAACTAAAGCAGCTCGCATAAAGTCAAACAAATAGGCGTGACACTGTTATAACCCCGTAGATAATTTGTTTAAAATTGTACAGAACAGACAGACAGACAGACTATATTTACAGGATATATGCGAAAATTTATTATTAATTTATCGCCTCATACTTTCAATACTGACTAAATACTACACTAAAAGTCCGGACACTGTTTATGGGTTATATATTAGTATAAATAATAATTATCAAAGATGTTGTTGTTCGTATATAGGTAAAGAACTTGTTTGGTCCACGCAGTACAACCGCTGTGCTGATAAATATTTCCCCGAGTGACTTGGCACGTTTTTTCCTAGTGGTATTCATACATTAATTATAATTTTAACTACTGGTACTTCCATTTCCGATGTGGCTTCCTACAGTTGATAGATATAGAATAAGACGAATACATTCGAAGGTATTAGTCAAAAGAATAACTTGTTCGTATATACTCGTACATTGGTGTTGAAATACAAAAATTTTTCGAGCAGTAACCAACTAACTAAAGGTAAGAATCTGATATTATTTAGCCATTTCGTAAACACAAGTAATACTCGTCAAAGAGCGAAAAATGCTTAGATACTGTGCTATAAATAAATTAAAATCTAATTTTATAAAACTATGTGTCACCTTTATTAAATCGCAGGGAAATAATTTGAAACTGTGTAAATAAATGTATTTCAGTTTTAAAATTATAAATTGCAGTAGGAATATCACCAGATTTGTTTAATCAATACAAGGAAGTATAAAGGATTCATTTTTTCCAAAAAAAAAGACAGTTAAGGCAATTCAATCTATTTTCCCTTAAGCAGTTTCACAAAGCTTATAACTGGTCGAATTTTAAAAACGTTCAATCACAACGCAGCATTTTCGCCAAACACATTTCAGCCAAAATATCGCATGTGATAATTACTGTTATACATAGCGGTTCCGCTTTCAATTTTTTTAATTTTCTGGTAAATCTACCCTCAGCCATTTCCTGTTCTTACCACATCTATTTTATATTTTATAGACGAGCACAATGATAACTTTTTTCTGTGCAATGCTAATTATTCTATCCTTCAACGAAATTCAATCCGAAGGATGTGAAAGCAGTTCTGATGCTGATGGGAAATGGATATGCAGGAACGTTGCACTAGAGCGAGGAAAATCCTTCCAGATAGATAGTGGCGATGAAGTTGTCAAAATTATATCAGTCTGGAACTCTGTTATACCGGTAATTCCTCCCAGAACCTTCGAAACTTTTCCAAGCGTAGAAGAAATTGATCTGACCTATCAAAACGTACAAACTATTGAAAATGAAGCATTCTATGGACTAGAGAGTTTGAGAACGCTGGATCTCTATAACAACAAAATTGTAGAAATTAAAGAAACTGCCTTTAATACATTAAGTAATCTAGCAGAGTTAAATTTACATTATAATCAATTAAGTTCACTCGATAAACACGTATTTTCAAATTTAACTAGCTTGAAAATTTTGCGATTGGGTTGGAACAATATAGAATCAATACCTAAAAATGTGTTCGAAGATTTGACAAATTTAAAATACCTGATTTTAAATGATAATCGTATTAAACATATAACAACAGGTAGTTTTGTAAATTTGCGTTCACTGTTTCAGTTGAGTCTTTCGAATAACTTGCTCGACAAGCTAGATTACGGAACATTTGGGGGTCTTTACAACTTACTTTTTCTTGATCTTGATAATAATAACTTAACTGTTGCTCATGAAGACGTTTTTGTTGTAACAAATAAATTAACTGAGATAACTATAAATAACAATCAAATAGTTTCGCTTGATGCTGAAAAACTTCTTTCGTATTTGCCAAATCTTGAAAGCATTGAATTAAATAATAACAACTGGATATGTATTTCTTTAGCTCATACCATTCGCACATTGAAAACCCATAACGTCACTATCAAAGACAATACCTCAGAATTTACCAGCAACGTTTTTGGTATTACATGTAAAAATGAAGTATTAAATAAAATTGAAAAAATCACCAATTCGGAGCTTTTAAAACTTTTCAATAAAACATTGCATTCCACTTTATACAAATTTTTAAATAACTACCCAAGACAGTTTAAAAATGTTACTATAATTATGCAATAATTTGGTTCTAAGACGGCGAATCGAATCTTATAGGTGATCGTAAATGCATTCACTCTCGTATGATTATCACTTCAGTACTAATATTGCATTGCTTGCTTTCATTTCATATACAGTCATATATAAAAGATAATTTTGGATTGTAACAAGAAAAAATATTTCGTTTGATACCTTATTCTCATATTTGATACAATTTTCGGAACATAAAAATGTAATTACAAAAAATTGATTATTAAAAAATGTAAATATTAGTGTATATTTCATATAATAATATGTATAAAATAATAACCGTTTAATATTCCTGGTTTACTAACATATGTAAAAAGTTGGTTTTAAATATAACAGTTTTAGAACAATATGTGTATTATTTATCTTCCTCGCTATACGAAGTATAGCTACAGAGGAAGGTGATGTGGTCGTCAGGTCGAATTTGGAGCAAATGCAATCCTTCGGCTTACTGGCCGAAAAATAACCTTGGATTCGTATTCTACCGCCCTTAATCGATTATTATTTGTTATTTTTAAAATTTACGAATTTCGGTTTCATAATCGGGATAAGCATGTTAAATGACAATAGGAACAACTTCCAACTCTATTGGGAAAACAGCACTGTGAGATTTCCTTCTGGTCGTTTACCTGAATAGTTTAATTAAGTAATCGCCCAAAAAACGACTTTTACGGCTTATAAACTCAAAAAGCAGTTATCTGATGGAAATCATGTCAACTTGTTCAGTGGCGTAACTACCATGGAGCAGAGGAAGCAACGGCCCCCGGACCCGAGGCTTCAAGGAGGCCTGCCACGTGCCACGAGTTTATTTCTCTATTACAAAGTTTTTTCAATAAAAATTTTTGATTTTCGAAAGTCGTGTTTTTTATAATCACCAAAAAACATTACAAATTTCATGTGAGTATGTACTTATACAATGAAAAATACTGAAGTGAGATTATATTTAGTAATAACACAACACCCACAATTTTTGGTACCGACCCAGACACATAAACTTCAGAAAATTTAAGATTTGCTTATCTTAATTAGACACGGCTTTAATATATTTATTTACATATACTAGACTGCGAATAATTTTTTTCTTGTTGAAGAAGTTGTTCTTATTATCAATTACTTTATTATTGAAGTTCTTTTGAGGATGGGGCCAGGGCCCTTTAGGTATTTTGCCCCCGGGCCCGAAATCTGAAGTTACGCCACTGAACTTGTGTGAGGAGTATATGATGAAACGAAATTAATTTTAAATATTTTCAAAAAATTATTTTTCAAAAATTGCCCTTTTTACCTTCCTCGCTGTACAAAGTATAGCTATAGAGAAAGGTATTGTGATCATCAGGTTGGAGTTGGAGTATATCCGTTCATTCAGCAAAGTTTTTTTCGCTTTGAGTTTACTGGTCGATATACGAATTATGCCTAAAAGAAAGATACTTTTATGCCAAACTTTTTAGCCTAAACATTTTTACTAATAAGCAGGTTTTAGGGCCTTGGAAGACCAATAAAGCGGACGCTGCCGAGGTGTCTGTGTGTTTTCGCCGTTTACCTGAGCAGCTTAATTAAGTGATTGCAAAACTATTTTGAGATTTTAATGGATAAACATTGGTTGCAACTAGAAGATACAAAATATCATAAAAGCGAGCGACTTCATTAAAAAATGAGGGGGAGAGTGCTCTACATCAGTATAGATGAGCTCGGAAAAGAACTTTAGATTAGTATTATACACATGTTAAATTTTCGATATTTGTGTTTTTCCAAAAATTTACGAATTTCGGCTTCAAAATTGGTATGAGTATGTAAATAACAATAGAAACAACATTTCATTGGGAAAACACCACTGGGTTTTTTTTAAATCCTTTATCTGCACAGTTTAATAGCCACAAAGCTGCGATACCGGCGGAATGTATTAATTACATTATTATATCGTTTCTAATAATTTGCTAGCAATTCTTTAGAAAGAAAAGCGTATGGGGTAGCCCAAGGATTACTTTTTTGTAAACTTTAAAGCCTTGTATCCATCAAAGCAATATAACATTTGCCGCGATCGTGTCGACGACAAATGTTTGTGAAAGAGTTACCAAAAAAAAATAAAATCTTGCCGACTTTTCGTGTCGGAAACTGCGGTGGCAGACAATGTTTATTTTTTCGCTCGGGAGGCGATACATCAAAAAAAAGAAATGTCAGCGACAATTATTTCAATTTTCACAATAATCACATCTTTCTCGTCGCTCATGTTGATGTCGACTAAAATATATATTTATCAAAAACATGTAACAAACAACATTGTTGCTTTGATGGATACAACCAAGCGTCGTTCTACTTGGTGCACAAATGTTTAAAGAAACATCAACCAAAGTCGACAACTTTGTCAACTACAAATGTTGCTTTAGTAGATTTTAATAAAATGAGCTGCAGTTAGCAATTGTTTGTAAAGAAAAGCGTGTGGCGTAGTCCACTGTTTCTGCTAGTCTTGTAAACTAATTTGCGATTGCTATAATTCTTGTAATCTAACAGTATCCCAAAATATCTGCGACAATTAATGTTTGTTTATAAATTCCTACCTTACGGATGTTTGTAAGCCCCCGAGATAGCATTTTATAAATGTTGAGCAAGCAAACATCGTTTCTGTTCGAAAAATTAGAGATAGTATTAGAATTAGAAACATAAAAGCAGGCGTTATTTCACGGGAAAAATAAATAATTTTATCAATAAAATAGTTTATGATGTCAATGTGTAGTAACTAATCTGTATTATTTTATAGTTGTGATGTGTTCGTTTAAGAAAACAGAATGCGTTTGCATTCCGGTAATTACAATTAAACAAAATGTGTTTACTGAAAAATAGATTTTTGCTATTTATTTGCTTGGAAGCATCAACGGCAGAGCGTATATCCGATTATAGCACTTACATACAGCTTACACAAATCCATTTTTATAGTCGTAACATTAGACACTCACCGCGTTTAATTATTAGACAGCAATGCGACGTTCGATATGCCAATCGAAAATATGTTCGATGTTGTTAGAACATTTTCAGGGCCTACTTGATTTTAGCAGCGACAGTCAATTTTTTATTTTTAAATAAACACGTGTATATTTTAGTAAAACTCCGCCTGCAGTATCACTTTGGTGGATTGAGTAGCTCAAGTGGTACTGTTGCCGGTCCCAAGCCCGGATAAAGGAGGAGGGTTTGCGGGCAAGGCTAGCAACCTACCTGCAGTTAAAAATATATACAGCTCAAAGTAACGGTGTAAGAGCCTCGGAGCCAGGATGGATACAAACGATGACGAATACGGCGAGAAAATGGACAAAGAAAGAGATATTACGAATAGGATGTTGGAATATACAGTCATGGTTAAGTCGAGATCAAGAAGTTATCATCGAAATGAATACCCACAAAATAGACATTTGTGCTCTATCAGAGACGAAAAAGAAAGGAAAGGGAGTGTCTAAATACGAGAATTACTTGCTCATATATTGCGGAAAAAACAAAGAAGATCGTGCAGCATCAGGTGTGGGACTATTACTACATGAAAAATTTGAACGAAATATCACAAATATTAAATACGTTAACCACAGAATATTGAGAATAACACTGAGCATAGGACATCAGAAGCTTCACATCATTTCCGTATACGAACCCGAACAAGAAACAGAAGAATTCTACGACTTTCTACAACGCGAAGTAGACGACACCCATAACAACGAAAACATTATTATACTAGGCGATATGAATGCTAGAATAGGTAACGAATGCATAAATGGAATTAAACAACGATTCAATGAAGAATCCGTGAACCGTAATGGAGAAATAATGATGAACTTTTGTGCACAGAATGAACTAAGGATAAATAACACCTTTTATCCACACAAACCACAGCACAAATACACGTGGTCAAATACACAAGGGCATAAATCTACGCTTGATTATATATTAACAAACAAGAAAATTCACCCTACTCAAATAAGGGACGTGAGAGCATTAACTTCACCAAACATAGGCTCGGATCATAAACTAGTCCTAGGCAAAATTAACATAAAAATAAAAATAACAGCTAGACCACCGTCTATGTATATAGAAAAATTAAACATCGAAGCGATGGAAGACGAAACAACAAAATGGTTGTATAAGCAAAGATTAGCGCAAAAGTTTGAAACAAATAAAGTGGATGTAACGAACACTATAGAAGAGATGTGGAGGAAGATTGAACAGAACATAAAAGATGCAGCAACAGAAAGCTTGGGAACAAGAAAAGTGAATACAAACAGCAAAAAAGCAACTAAACCTTGGTTCACCCTTGAAATAAAGGAATTGGCTTACGAAAAACGAAAAGCGTATCTCCATTATTGTGGTAATAAAACACCCGAAAATTACCAAACTTACGTAACAACGCGAAACAAAGTGAATATTAAAATTCGAAATATAAAACAGGAATATTGGAGACGATTCACAGCTGACATGGAACATGATCTTTATGGGGCACAAAGGAAAGTCTGGAAAATGTTAAAAGCGAGGAAAAAACCCATAAATGAATATAATGTCACACACGGAATTGACAAGACGCAGTGGAAATCTTACGTAGAACAGCTGTATAATGACGAAGGGGATCAACCTGAAGCAGACAACAGTATACCGCAGCAGGTTATAGATATAACAGCAGAAGAGGTAAAAGGTGCTATAAAGAAACTCAAGAATAGGAAAGCTGCCGGCCCAGATGGTATCTCTAATGAATTATTAAAATACGGCGAAATAGAAATTACCGACCACATGACTACGCTGTTCCGAAAGATCTTAAGTTGCAAGAATGTCCCAGAGAAATGGAGGTCAAGTATTACAATTCCAATACTGAAAAAAGGGGAGAAAAATGATCCATCGAACTACCGCATGATTACACTGCTAAACACCACACTTAAACTATTTACAAAAATACTGGCAAATAAAATAGGAGCAATGTACGATACATGTGAGGAACAACAAGGCTTTAGACCTAATAGATCCACCATTGACGCTATATTTGTTATAAAACAAATTACTGAGAAGGCTATAGAGTTCAATACACCAGCATACATGTGCTTCATAGACCTGACCAAGGCATTCGATCGTGTTAGACTAAAGGATGTAATAGCGATATTAAAGGAAGAAAAAATACCGGAGGAAATAATATGCATCATAACAGACATAAACAGAGCCAACAAAACACGAATAAAAGTCGATAACGAATTATCCGAAGAAGTTACCATAAAGTCGGGAATCAGACAAGGGGATAGCTTGAGCCCAATGCTATTTAACTTAATCATGGATAAAATAATAAAAAGAACTAAAACAAAAGGAGTAGGACACCCGATGGGAAACAGCAGGATAAAGATATTATGCTATGCAGACGACGCAGTAATCATTGGTGAGAGCGAAGATGACCTACAAAGAATGGTGCACGAATTTCGAATAACTGCGGAAACTTACAATATGCAGGTGTCAATAGCAAAAACTAAGAGTTTGGTAGTAGCAAGGGAGCCGAGAAGATGTAAAATAGTAATTAAAGAACAATCTATAGAACAAGTAATGAAATTTGAATACCTTGGCGTAGAAATATCCAGCTATGGCAACCTTAGAGAAGGAGTACGCAAACAAGCTAACAAAGCGGCACAGGTGTCAGGATGCCTACGGGATGTCGTGTGGAGAAATAAAAACGTAAGTTTAGAGAGTAAGGTCCGCATCTATAAAACGTGCGTGAGACCACTTTTGACATACGCAGTTGAAGCAAGGGCTGACACGGCTGAAGCAAAAAGAATACTGCGAACAACAGAAATGAGGACACTGCGATCAATCACAGGCAATACGTTAAGAGATAGAAGACGAAACAACGAAATCAGGGAAGAATGCACAATACAAGATGTTGTTCGGTGGTCTCGGCAAAGAAGGAGGGAATGGAACCAGCATGTGAATAGAATGGGAATAGAGAGAATCGCTCGATTAGCACGAGACGGAAAACCACCAGGAAGAAGACCGGTAGGAAGACCGCCAAAGAAATGGAAGGATAGCTGGCAATCGACATCACAAGAAAACGCACCGCAATAACAGGCCATGGCCTAATATAAGCAGAAGAAGAAGAAGATATTTTAGTAAATTCTAAATAAAAGTTTTTTTCTGAATTCAATGATGTGTCACCTTATCATTACCAAAAAGTAGTAAAAAAATGTTTAAAATAACTTCATTGAATACCAATTTCGCAATTAGTTTTCAATACTAAGTTTTGACTAACGAAAAATTGTTAGCTGTCAACGCATTCTTTTGAATTAAATCTTGATGAATTATTAGTACTAGTCAGCATTTGCAATTGCCTTTGAAATTCGATTGATTAAAACTTCCAGAAATAGTAGTGGTGTTAAGTAACTCCATAAGCGGTTCAAATCTGGAGAACGGATAGGCCATCTAATCGGTCAATAAGTTTCCATCCAATTTCCTCCAAAATTTTGATTGCCGATTTGTTTGTTAATGTGCGCATTCTATGGACCTTCACCATCCTGATAAAAAACCAACCGATTTAATTCAGATAGCGGTAAACTTTCCTGCACATCTTCTCATATTAACTAGTTGTACGTTTTTGCAATTAGGTTCTCGCGTAAGAAACGTGCACACTAATATGTTTTTAAAAATACAGAAGTTCATCAAAACTCTTTTTTGAAAATTGTTTTCAATCAATTTCAATTTTGATTTTTTGTTTTGTTTTTCAAAATATTGTGAACAGTTTGGTGAGACACTTGAAAATTGTTTCCGATTTCTCTTATGGATGTATCATGATTTTCTTGTACAGCTAATAAAACATCTAACTCGAGGTTTGCGTTTCTAAGCTGACATTCTCTTAAAAGAATTCCTCTGCCGCAAATTTGCCTCCAACAAACTAAACTTTCTTCTTCAAACATGCGGCCGGTCAACGTAACGTTTCCCTGTAAGGTTGCAGGGCAATAACAAAATTTTTTTATTTTCAAAATATACTTGCAACATGTCTAATTTCTCCATATTTTCTTACTAAACTAACTTTAATTTAATAGCTCACAATTTTACAATAGACTGACTGGTATAAACAATTTATCAAAATTCGGTTCGGAACTTCCTTTAACAGCTAACAATTTTTTGTTATTCAAAGCTTATTACTGTTGAAAACTAATTGCAATATTAGTAGTCAATCTTGTCATCTAGCCTGTATAAATAACTACATAATCAGCATTATTAACGACGTAAATTGATTATACTAAAAGTAGTATCTTAGTTATTTAGTTATTTTTATTTTGATAAGTTAACAGAAATCGTATTGCATCGTAATCAGCCTTTACGTATCGCTGCTGGGCTCCAGCACTCTTCTCTGCCACGTGTTCTCCCTAGCGCTAAGGTGGAGTACGAAGGACCTACGGTTTAGCGTCGAATTCGAACGACTAAACACCAGAGAAAGTTTGAGGCATTAAGATCCTACGGCTGCTTACACTGGATTAGGGAATAAGTAAACATAAGCACGTTTACTGAAATAAAAATTCTGGATAAACAGAAAAGTAGATCATTTTATCAATTTAAGATTAAGATTTACTCCTTAAGAATAGTTTTTGTATAAAGTACAGAGCGAGCAGGAAAGGTAAAGAACCACGTGACCACGTAACATAGGCAACCCATTCTACAGAAGTGGCCACCCTGTTTCGGGAAACTAAATCTGACAACTGTGGCAATTACCATTGGCGTTGCACGTACAAATTAGGACACAGAAAACACATTTTCATAAAAAATTATTTTAACACGTCACACAATTTTAAAACTCTGTAAAAACTTGTAATAAAGCAAAAGTAAATGATAAGATTTATTTAATAATATTATTGTAGAAAAACATATTTGGTTTATAAATTACAATAACTACTCAAAATGAGTGCACGAACGCCAATGAAACACAATGGCGTTGCAAAAGAAAATCAGCACGGCAGGCAACATTGGAAAATAAAATTCACTGCATTTAAATTAGTCAATGGTCACGTGGTTCTTCACCTTTTTTGCTCGCTCTGTATAATAAATGTATATAAATAAAAGCTTTCATGAAATAAATAGTTTTTTTTACTTTATTTGTCAATTTTTTTGGTCTCGGATCTTTTAAAAAACATTTTTTGAAAAATTCAATACCTTATTCCATTCTGAAGATATTATGTAAGGTGGAACATTTTATTCTGAAGTTATTATTTAAGGTGGAACATGTTAAAATAGACACCCTGTATATATTAACAATAAAGTATGTCAGAATTTGACTTTTCACCATTTTACTGGTCATTTCAAAAATTATTTTAACCAGTGATTTTTAGTTGTTTATAAAAACAAAGCTAATTGGTCGAACTTTACCCAGCAAAATTTTCCTAAGACATGTTTCTAAATTATTCGAATATGTTCGTAAAGAAATGTTAATTACGTATTGTAAATAATACCGCCAATAGGTAATTGAGATGTTGAATATGTTACGAACAGTTTCATATAAAGGAACCAAAACCGATTGAAGCCAATTATCGGCACACAAGCCACAAACGTAAACTCAAATCTTAAGGCGGCCCCGAAAAAAGTTTTTTTCCATGTTTCAAGACTTCATCCAAAAACAACAGCAACAGATATTACAGAACATCTCAAAGACAAATTTCCAAAACTGATCTGTGAAAAGCTGGTCTCGAAGTTTCCAGAGCACTATTCGTCTTTTAAGATAGCTATTGAACAAACATCGGAAAGCGAATTTTTGAATCCCAATTACTGGCCTAATGGCTGCACAGTGAACAAGTTTTTCAGAAGAAGGCCTTGAATCAGACACAAAGGTAGTGCCGGCAGTGCAGACAAGTGAATCAGATTTTAGGGTGATAACAGTTTTAAATTAGTGAGTATTTTTCATCAAAATGTGCCAAGTATACGAAATGAGTTTTTAGAACTGGAGCATTTCTTAAACAGAAGTGCAACAAAGTTTAGCATATTGTGTTTTTCCGAACACCATCTACTTGAGGAGGAATTATCAGGTGTGCACATTGAAGGCTACAATTTATTATCGGTTTTCTGCAGACAACACATGGAGGGACAGCTATTTTTTTAGATCAGAACTTGATAGCCACTTCACGAAAGGATTTGACAATAATGTCAATTGAGAATGACATTGAAATATCAGCTGTCGAGATAAAAGACCTGCATCTTATTGTAGTTACTATCTACAGAGTCCCGAAAGGTAATACCGATCTTTTTTTTGAAACTATGAGTAAAATACTTGACAAAATACATCTTTTAAAAAATTTTGTGGTGTTAAACGGAGATTTTAATGTGAAATTTAACGTTATGGACAATGAATGTAAGAATGTAGTAAATTTCTTTCGAACATATAATTTTAAATTTACAATCAATAATGCAACAAGGAAAAAAAATTGTCTTGACAATATTTTTGTGAATTTTAAAAACCACTTTAATAGCTATGTATTGCAATCTACTCTGTCGGACCACTCTGGAACGGCAATAGATTTAAGAATTCTTGTTATAGATAAGAAGCAATCAAATAGTCAAAACGTATACAGACCTATAACACAGTTGGATCTCTATAGACTATATAATTGTTTGTCTAATGAAGATTGGAATTTTTCATATGACTCCCGTATAGATATAAATGAGAAATTCAATATATTCCTTGATAAAATCGTGGCACACCTAGCATCCTCTTTTCCTACAAGAAAGAAGAGCAGCTTAGCATCATCAAATAACGCAACCTGGTTTAATCAAGAACTACATGTCATGAGAAATACATTAACTTTCTTACACGACCTAAAAAGTAATGTCACCACCGAACACTACGACAATGCAAAACATAGTTTTTTCAGTTACAGAAAGTTATATAGATCAAAATTAGCTATTGCTAAAAAGGAATCAAACCTTAGGTATATTAATAATGCTGATAACAAACAAAAAGCAGCTTGGGACATTATAAACGCCAAGAGGAAAAACAACACCAATCATACAACCGATTCGGAAGTAACTGTTGGAGCGAATGAGTTCAACGACTTTTTTACAAATATTGCTCAAACTATTATACAAAAGATTCCATCGCTTAACTGCAACGATTACCGTATCAACAACGATAAAGCAAAAAGTGGCTGCTTTCAATTCATGAATGTAAGTGTGAACCAGGTTCGAGACGCAATCAACAACCTCAGGTGCAAAAACAGGAAGGATGTTTACGGTTTATCCACAAGAATCATTAAAGCCATATGTGATACCATAGTTATTCCATTAACAAAATTATTTAATTGTTGCGTTGACACTGGATTATACCCGGAGTCCCTTAAAATTTCAAAAGTCATCCCTGTATTCAAAAAGGGCAATACAAACGACTTGGCGAACTACAGGCCCATTTCATTGGTTCCGGTATTATCAAAGATATTCGAGGCACTTATCAATGAACAACTATACAACTATTTTGAGGACAACTCTCTGCTGCATACTTCCCAGTTCGGCTTTAGAAAAGGCTTATCAACAAGTAAGGCAATTTCGACCGTAGTGAACCATGTTAGTGCTAATTTTGAAAACAAATTGTACACACCTGCAATCTTCTGCGATTTATCCCGCGCGTTTGATTGCGTATCTCATAAAATTTTAACGTCAAAGCTAAAACAGTACGGACTAAACGTACACAGCTTGAAACTAATCAAGTGTTTTTTAGATAACCGCAAACAAATCACTTGTTTTAAAAACCAATTATCAACAGTAGCAAACGTTGAGCTTGGTGTTCCGCACGGTTCTGTGCTGGGGCCGCTTCTGTTCATAATTTATGTGAATGACCTTCCGGCAGCGACTCCAGCAGCAGAATCTGTCCTGTATGCAGACGACACAACAATCCTAAATAGCTGTCATAATATTCTGAACGTTGCAAATGCACTAAACAATGCTCAATACCAGGTGAAGGGGTGGTTCGATAGAAATCTATTTTGTTTGAACGAAGACAAAACTGTACGTATGGTGTTCGCTTTAAGAGATCTTGATCACATAAAAAAACCCAACTATGTTAATTTTCTTGGTATTTTAATCGATCCTGCCCTAAAATGGGACCAACACACTAATTATCTCTGCAGTAGATTGAGTAAAATTGTATATCTCTTACGAAATTTAAAAACAAGTGTGCCACATAATACTTTAATCATGACATATTTTGCCTTATTTCAGTCCTGCTACTCATATGCTGTTTATACTTGGGGACATAGTTGTCACTCAAACGATGTTTTTAAACTGCAAAGAAAGGCCGTAAGAGTGATTAATGATCTGAAATACAGAGCTGATGTTAAAAAATATTTCATTGATTTAAACATTCTTACTGTGCCTTGCTATTATATCTTAGAATGTCTATTACATGTAAAACACAATATGAATAAATACACTATTATTAAAAACTTTCATGAACACACAACAAGAACTGCTAATAACATCAAGATCGATTATACTAGGCTAAGTAGAACCAGAAACTGTCACAATTACTACGGCCCCCTGCTTTTTAATAAACTCCCCGACGATACTAAAAACTTGCCCGTTAAAAAATTTAAGAGGTTAGTAAAAGATTTTCTGATCAAGAATGCATTTTACGGTGTCGATGAGTTTTTGAGAAGCAACACCGTAATAGCTGTATGATCCTACATTATTATGAGTATGTTTTTATGAAGAATGTAAAACAATTGTGTTATGAACATGAATAAATAAATAAATAAATAAATAAAAATAAATATAATTAAGAAAAAATACTTTGATCACTTTGTATTTCATAAAAATACCCTCAATACTAGGAATGACGACGAGTACCCGGGTAGACGATTCAGTAGTGCTTATTGGAACCATTAAACTTATTGTATTATCGGATAACGGATAATTTTCGGGTAAAGGGTAATTATCGGGTAACGGGTAATTATCGGATAACGAATAATTATCAGGTAACGGGTTGTAATAGAGTAATGGGTAATTATCAGGTAACGCGTAGCTATCGTGCAACGGGTAATTATCGAATAACGAGCAATTATCGGGTAACGGATAATTATCAGGCAACGGGCTGTAATCGGGCAATGGGTAATTATCGGGTAATGACCAAGTATTGGGTAACGGATATTTATCAGGTAACGTGTAATTATCACGTAATGGGTAATATCGGGTAATTGATAATTATCAGGTAACGGGTTGTAGTCGGGTAATTGGTAATTATCTGGTAACTGGTTGCTATCGTGTTCCAGGTAATTATCAGGTAACAGGTAATTATTATTATATAATTAACAGATAATTATTGGACAACGAGTTGTAATCGGGTAATGAGTAATTATCGGGTAACGGGTAGCTATCGTGTAACGGCTAATTATCGGGTATCGGTTAATTATCGGGTAAGGAATAATTATCAGGTAACGCGTTGTAATCGGGTAATGGATAATTATCGAATAACAGGTAGCTATCGTGCAACGGGTAATTATGGGGTAACGGGTAATTCCCGACTATTAAAATTATCGTGTATTGTCATCCCTACTTAACGCTTAAATAAAATAATTTAATAATAAAAGGAATCTTTTAGAACTAGAACGCACGATCCTCGCATTGATAACCTATACTCTTCTTCAAAACCACTTCAACCCAACACGTGCTGTTATTGTATTAATATTAAGACAAAGGTGTGATATAATTACATTCTGTAGACAACCTACTTTGATTGTAACCAAATTAAATCATTTTTAAAAAACTATTGGCCGTACTCCGTAAAACACCTTGTATATACGTTTTTTATAATGTTTTTTTAACAACAGAAAAATTATCATATGAATTTAAGAATTACTCAGAATGTGCTGATAAATTAAGGAGAAATTTCCAGTGCTGTTTATTTTAGTTGACCTCAAACCGTGATAATTTTCAAAATCGAAGTAAACATCCAATTATCAATTTTTTGTACTAATTAAATAATCTTAAATTTGGATATTTTTTTATTTTTGCTCTTTACAGTTTTAAGATTAAGTTTTTCCGTAAAAACCTAAGCACCGATTTTTTGCATCTCAAGCTTTCACCTATGTATATAAAAAAAATATACGTGTGTATTTTGCTTTCCACAATTAAATCTGGTACAAATCTCAATTCATATCATAAAGAGTTACTGTTTCACATTTCTTATAGTTTTATCTACTGGTATTTCCATTTCCATTGTGACTTCCCATCAACTCTTTTTAAGGGATATAAGAGAAAGCGAATGTATTAGAAGCTGCTAGTCCAAAGAAGAACGTTTTTTTATATACTTGGTGTTTAAACGCAAAAAAATTTTATGCAGTGAGTAACTAAAAAGGTTAAGATTTGTTTGAATTTTTAGGTAGATTATATTTAAACGAAAATCAAAAATTTAGGAAATAGTCATAGAACTTATTAATAAACTTTGGTCTTTTTATTTAGAAATATTAAGTCGTTCCGTTAACAAAATTCGAGTAATGCTTATCGAACAACTAAAAATGTTTAGTTATTGCGTTTTAAACAAACAAAGTCCTTCAAAAGTAAGAATAACGGTTCTGGTGGCATTAATATTCGTTTTCCAAAAAATATTTTATATGAAAGTTTTCGATTACATTCTGCATATTTTAAAAGAATTTTATACCAACGCTATGAGCGCCGCGCCGTGATGTCATCAGTTATAGTTTTAGTTATTGATATTAAATTAAAGCAAATAAAATGGCAATTTAATAAAAGGCAATAAAACTCAAGTAGGAGAATTTAAAAAGAAATAAGTATTGATCGTTTAAACATTGAGAATTTTTTTCTTTTAATTCTTTTAATATCTTCTTGCCGATAAAATCTTTAAGCAAATTAATAAATAAACCACTTAAAGTTTATTATTTTATTTTGTTTTCAAAGACAACTTAAAAAAAATTAATTATGAATATCATTATTACGCATTTAAGGTTTTTTTAAAAACGACCTCTGGCGGTTAAAATTAAAAGTTAATAAATAAGTTTTATACACAGCCGTAAATGAAATTAATAGGTCAATCCAAATATGCAAAAATATACAGGGTGTTCCATTAAAAATATTTTTTTCTATGACTATTTTAGAATTCTACACTTATTATAGAATATTTCCTTCCAACACTGTTCTGAATAATAAAGGTTGCGTTTCTCGTCAATTAACTGTTTTTTATGTTTTGTTGACAGTTACAAACAAAGCGTCTTTTAGATAGGTAACTTAAAATTTTCTTATTTTCTAAATGTAATGACTTAAATAATTTATAGTCGTAGAAAAAGTATAGTCTGTAACACGTTTGGAATGGCTATTCCGCACTCGTGGACCGTCCAATTCTCGCACTAAACTTAAAATTCAATTATGCACCGTCGTAAATAAACTGTTTTCAATTGCTGTTGATTTACTGCCTATTTAATTTGTATTTCTTCTATATTTGAAATTTCCGACTTTTTCTCGAAAAAAACGTTTGCCGGATTTTGAAACTGCTCGGGAACAACGCATACGGACAGCAAACGATAATAAACAGTTTTAAGGTAACGCCTCGCCCGTGATAAAGTGATAAAACATTGCAAATTTTATCAAATAATTGAATTTTATGAGTATATTACCCTTACCAAATTGCATTCTTTGATCTTAATAAATAAAGAAAACAACGGGGGTGCACCATGTTTCGTTTACACCCGATATAATATGTGTTTTTTTCCAGCAATTTTTTAATGTAAACATAGCAATGGTTTTACACAGTGTGTCTGTAAAGTAAATTTCCCCTCTCCCTCTGCTAACTTATGAACGACTTCATATTTCGGAACATAATTTTGTTGTTTAATGGGAGGTTAAACACTACTTTCTCGCATATATTTAAATTTTGAAAAAAATTAAATAGCAAAGGGGATCGACAGTTCATTCAAAAGGTCTTTTAATTCTGCATAGGATCCTACTGTTTCAGAAAAAAATATTTATTTAGAAGAAAATGACAAGTAGGTAACTGAAAATAAACTCATTTCTTTAAAAACTAAGAATTAGAGAAAACAGAAATTAAAACAAGTGTTCCAAATGTACACCATTGACTTCTTGGCACATGAAAAGTCTGTTATCAAATTTCTCCCCACACGTACCTCTTTTATCAATTAAATAGTTTATGATGTCAATGTGTAGTAACCATTCTGTATTATTGTATAGTTATGATGTGTTCGTTTAAGAAAACAGAATGCGTTTGCATTCCGGCAATATCAATTTAACAAACAAAACGTGTTTACTAAAAAGAGGATCTTTGCTATTTATTTGCTTGGAAGCATTAACGGCGGAACGTATCCGATCCGATTATAGCACTTACATACAGCTAACAAAGATCCATTTTTATAGTCGCACCGCCGCGTTTAATTATTAGACAACAACGCGACGTTCGGTATGCCAATCGAAAATATGTTCGATGTTGTTAGAACATTTTCAGGGCCTACTAGATTTTATCAGCGACAGTCAATTTTTTATTTTTAAATGGACACGTGTATATTTTAATAAATTCTGAACAAACATTTTTTTCTGAATTTAATGGTGTGTCACCTTGTCATCACCAAAAAGTAGTAAAAAAATTGTTTAAGATAGCTTCATTGACTACCAATTTCGCAATTAGTATTCAATACTAAGCTTTGACTAACGAAAAATTGTTAGCTGTCAACGCAATCTTCCGAATTAAATTTTGCAAAATTATTAGTACTAGTCAGCATTTGCAATTGCATTTGAAATTGGATTGATTAAAACTTCCAGAAATTGTAGTGGTGTTCAGTAACTCCATAAGCGGTTCAAATCTGGAGATCAGACTGGCCATCTAATCGGTCAGTAAGTTTCCATCCAATTTCTTCCAAAATTTTGATTGCCGATTTCTCTGTTAATCTGCGCATTCTATGGACCTCTACCATCCTGATGAAAAACCAACCGATTTAATTCAAATAGCGGTAAACTTCTGCACATCTTCTCAGATTAACTAGTTGTACGTTTTGGCAATTAGGTTCTCGCGTATAAAAACGGGCATACTAATATGTTCCTTAAAATACAGAAGTTCATCAAAACTCTTTTTTGAAAATTGTTTTCAATCAATTTCAATTTTGATTTTTTTTTTTTTTTTTTTTTTCAAAATATAGTGAACAGTTTGGTGAGACACTTGCAAATTGTTTCCGATTTCTCTTATGAATGTGTGATGATTTTCTTGTACAGCTGATAAGACATTTAACTCGAAGTTTCCGTTTCTAAGCTGATATTCTTTTAAAAGACCCCTCTGTCGCACATTTGCCTCCAACAAACTAAACTTTCTTCTTCAAAAATGCGGCCGGTCAACGTAACGTTTCCCTGTAAGCTTGCAGGGCAATAACAAAATTATTTTATTTTCAAAATATACTTGCAACATGTCTAACTCCTCCTTAAATATTTTCTTATTAAACTAACTTTAATTTAATAGCTCACAATTTTACAATAGACTGACTGGTATTAACAATTTATCAAAATTTGGTTCGGAACTTCCGTTAACAGCTAACAATTTTTTGTTATTCAAAGCTTATTACTGTTGAAAACTAATTGCAATATTAGTAGTCAATCTTGTCATCTAGCCTGTATAAATAACTACATAATCAGCATTATTAACGACGTAAACTGATTATACTAAAAGTAGTATCTTAGTTATTTAGTTATTTTTATTTTGATAAGTTAACAGAAATCGTATTGCATCGTAATCAGCCTTCACGTCTCACTGCTGGGCTCCAGCACTCTTCTCTGCCACGTGTTCTCCTTAGCGCTAAGGTGGAGTACGGAGGACCTACGGTTTAACGTCGAATCCGAACGACTAAATACCAGAGAAAGTTTCAGGCATTAAAACCCCACAGCTGCTTACACCGTATTAGGGAATAAGTAAACAGAAACACGTTTACTAAAACATGAAATTTTCAATTCCCAACTGTGAACATCAAAAATCATTTGACACCGATAATCTTTGCGATAAATTAATATCAAAGTCTCTCTGCGGTTTTTAATAATTATGAAATTGTAAGCTTGATTACCACAGTTGAACGGGTTATCTACACCAGTGCAAGTCCTTCAAGATAGTTCTAACGTGAGTTACAAAATTTACTTCATAATTTGATTATATTCTCACGGTTTATTTGTTTCTACATTTATTTATAGCTATTATAAAACTTAATTTTACCTCACATTAATAATGAACCGGAATTAAAACTTTCTAAACGGCTTTTTACCACATTTTCGTTTTTATTTTCTCGTCGGGTTATATTTGCTGTATTTATAAATTTCTGTAACTAATTTCATGCCCGTGCAGTAATTCAAATATTTGTTTTATTTAAGCTTCTCTATAATAAATATTATAAATACTGTTTTCTCACTACCGGCGATGTAAGTACGCCATACGTCCATGGCTACAACAGATGTAAGTGCCTCATAACGTTTATTTATTTACATTTGACTACGAAACTTAATAATGTGACTTACATTCCTAGGTAATAAATGGTAATCATAATTTATAGTAACAGGCATAGCTAACTTACGAAGTAGAAAAAATTAAAACCATATTCTGATCAAAGTTCTGGTGACAGATGTCAAATGGCACCGTATTTTACAAATTTTTCTTATAAAATTCGGCTAATTGTTGCCGGTAGTTGAAAAAATTGCGCCGGTAGTGGAAACAATATAATAAGCAGCACGTAATGTAAAGATAAAACATCCTTGAAAGGTCATACAAACCTCGGCTCCGCCTCGGTCTTACTATACAGTGAGTTTTTTTTTTGTATACATACCAGCTATGTATACTTTTATAAAAAAAAACATGTCAATGCATTGTTTTACTGCAATCTATAGGCAACCAACTGTACACAAAATGATAGAGAGAGAAATAGGTTATTCCTCATAGTGTGAGGTTATGTTCAATGAGTATGTTTGTGAATAAAACGCAAAATTATTTGAATATCAAAATTTTTTTAATGAAACTACCATTTCACAAACAAAATATCAACAATTTTATACTAAACTCAAAAAATCAAAACTAATTGCTTTAATTTGACATTAAACAATTTTATTACTGTTTCCACAGCAAATTATTCTTTTCAAAAATTGAAGCTTTGAAATTTAGTGTACAGTTGGTTGCCTATAGATTGCAGTAAAACAATGCATTGGCATGTTTTTTATAAAAGTACCTATACATAGCTGGTATGTATACAAGAAAGAAAAACTGTATATTGCCCTTCCTCGAATGTTAATACGTCTTTACATTCCTTGTAGCTTAAATAACTATTTTACAAAATTCTAAGAATTTGCAATAAGAAAATATTCCAAAAAAAGGCGTTTTTGTAAATCTTCTTCTAAACTATGAAGTTCTATGCTTTTATTTCGTGTTATATTAATTGCATTTTCGTAAATTTTTTATTTATACATTTTATTAGTGAGCTTTAGCGTCTTCTGTGACTTATTAAATTTTTTCGTCTCAAAGACATCGATTAAAACATGCGTAGAATAGTAATTCAGTCAGTTAGTTAACCCGCAATTACTGCTAAAGTGGTTTAGGCTAGTGTACCAAACTGAAATTAATACCAAACAGTAAATATTACTAAACATCGACCTGAAAAATGATGCGAACCGCAGAGAATGCAATCATGCCGAATGTTAATTTTTTGCCACTAGACCGTGTGCGCTGCATTAAGTTGTATATTTCCGGTAATTACGATAGGGTTAAATTGCCGTTTGTGCAAAAACATTCGTAGCTACATGGTACTTTTAACAAAATTAATTATAAAAGTATTGCACAGTATTTTTAGTGTCAAAACAAAAATTTATATTTGTAAACTAATTAGGTGGTGCTGTAGGGGACAATTGTAGCTGTAGAAAATTGTAGAAAATTCCGAGAAACTGCGCAGCAATTTTACTTAAAGTTTTGTGAATACTTTGCTTCTTTTTAGTTTTTACAGCACCCACTGCTGGATATAGGCCTCCTCATACACTTTCCGTTTTGCTCTCGCTTGAGCTTTTCCCATCCATTTTACTGCTAGTGTTCCGACAACATTAAAGCTTTAAATATTACATATTCTATCATCATGAATTTACCAAGGAATGTATCTAAGTAATAAACGTCAATTTAGTACTGTAATAATTACCGGAAATATCGTACCAAATATAGCCGTTACAGGAAAAAAAGCCCGGAAAAAGAAACTCGGAAAAAAACGAAAAAAAAAAACGAAAAAAAACGAAAAAAAAAAAAAAAAAAACAGGGAAAACCCGAACCCCCCTCCTCCCTAAAAACGCGCAAACCTACCAAAATTTTTTAATTATAATTAAATGAAATTATTTGTGAAAATGTGTTATTCTACATATTATTATATTAATAATGAATTGCAAATTACGTCTAGAAGTGAGAGCAGCGAATTAGAAATTGCGCAGTACATTTAGTAAATTAGGTATTTAGGTATTTAACATAATCTGATTAATCATAAGCCCTAAGCACATTTAGAGATACGCACATCATTATATTGATGGTGATTGGAAGATTATGTCTAGAGATAAGGGCAACTAAGCTAAATAGTTAAAGAAGGCAATTAAGTCAGGTTAGGATGCTGTATGTAATGTTGGCGGCAAAGTTCTGATTTTTCGTGACGTTGTCTCTGTTTTTACGAGTAAATTAGAAAAGGTTTTTTCCGTTTTTTTTTCTGGATTCAATACAGCACCTAGCGTAGTTGTATTTTGCAGCAGGTTTCTGACGTGCAGCCAGTTATGACATTGCTTTGCCAATCTGTTTAACATAAAGTTAACGATCTGTGATTATTTCTGTTATAATCTAATCTCAACCCCACCTTTGCCTTTGCTACAAATTATTTTATTTTTTATAGGCAAGTACAATGATACCACTTCTTTCTGCAATAATAATCATTCTATCCTTTACCGGAATTCAATCGAAAAGATGTGTAAGCAGTTCTGATGCTCCTGGTAAATGGATATGCACTGATTTTAAGCTAGAGGAGGGGAAATCCATGCAAATAGACAGTGGCACTAGCGTTGTTAAAATTATACATTTCTCGAAATCTGTTATACCGGTAGTTCCTTCAAGAACTTTCAATACTTTTACAGCCGTAGAAGAAATTGATCTGAGTTATCAAAATATAGAAACTGTTGAAGAAGAAGCATTCTATGAGCTCCCGCAATTAAAAACGCTATATCTTCATTTTAATAAAATTACAGAAATTAAAGAAAGTGCCTTCGATACATTACGCAACCTTACAAAATTGCATTTAAGTTACAATCGTTTAACTTTGCTTAATAAACGTTGGTTTTCAAATTTAATTAGCTTGGAAAAGCTGTATGTGGAAGGGAACAACA
Source organism: Ctenicera cuprea (assembly GCA_958336395.1). Taxonomy (NCBI): domain Eukaryota; kingdom Metazoa; phylum Arthropoda; class Insecta; order Coleoptera; family Elateridae; genus Ctenicera; species Ctenicera cuprea. The sequence goes on along the minus strand of OY284494.1, from coordinate 28,187,726 downwards.
TACAATTTATATCTGAAAACGTGTTTGAAGGTTCACCAAACATAAAATATCTACTTTTAAACGGCAGTCGTATTAAGTATATACCTGTTAGTACTTTCGTAAATTTGAATTCACTATTTCAGTTGAATCTTGAGTATAACTCGCTCGAAAAGCTCGAATATGGAACATTTGGGGGTCTTCACAATTTGCAATATCTTCATCTTGAGTATAATAACTTAACTGTTGTTCATGAAGGCATTTTTGAGGAAACGGGTATTTTGAAATACTTAAGCATAAATAACAACAAAATAGTTTCACTTGACGCTCAGAAACTTCTTTTATATTTGCCAAAACTGACAGATATTTACTTAAAAGGTAACAACTGGATATGTAATTCTTTAGCTGACACCGTTCGCATTTTGAAAAAACACAACGTCAAAATCATTGACAAAGGTAGTATTAAATTTACAAGCAACGTTTATGGAATTGCATGCAATAGTGAAGACGATCTGGACCATTCTGAAACAATTACCATAAATTTCGTATAATTACGCTTCGAGTTTTTATCCCTTTAATAGGGCGCACAATCAAATTCTATGAGCGGTTCCAAAATAACTTACTCATTTATGGAAATTATTACACTGATCCTAATAATTATAATATTATTGCTTGCTTTCATTGCACACATTTAAAAATTAAACGCTAAATTTTTGTATGTAATGTAGCATGTTTTGGATGTATAATATAACTTTAATCATCGCCATATATTATACAGAGTATCTCTAATATTTCTCGTTATGTACCCTCATACGTAGAAAATGTGGACTAAATATAAAGTTTATCGTATATCTTTTAACAAACTGTTTTCTTTTCATACAATTTTATATTACGTAGGTTAGGGGTGGTCACATTTTGTCAATAATTAGAATAAAATAATTTAATTTATTTGAAAGCAAATCCATACTGACAATGTAAAATTTATGTTGAAATTGTGCAGAAAATCAGTAAAATATGTAATAATACTGCGTTAACTACATCAGTAAATTAGAACATAAACAACAATTTAAGCAAAACTCATTTTCGTAAGTAAATTTGTTTTTTAATATTTAATTAAATTTTGGTATAAGAAAGATCGGCGCATTGAACTTGATTTGATTAAAGTTACACTACTGTCAACATAAAAGTCAAAAACAAACAAATAGTCAACTATTGTTATCGTGTCACACTGTTCCTCAATTGCTATTTAAGCAACAAGTAAGGAAACGTGATTTTTTTCGTACCCGGTCCTGTTTTTTAGAAAGAAACGTGACGGCATGTTTGTTTTCCTTAGTGTAGGTTACATTTCAGTACAGCAAGAAACTGATGTTGTAAAAATTCTGGATACACAGAAAAGTAGATCATTTTATCAATTTAAGGCTTCCTATAATCTTTAAAATGTTTGCCAACGAATATGTTTATTACGTTTTAAGTTTTTTAGGTTTAAGTTTCAAAAAATGTTGAAAGTTTTTTTAAGATTTACTCCTTAAGAATAGTTTTTGTATAAAGTACAAAGCGAGCAGAAAAGGTGAGGAACCACGTGACCACGTAACATAGGCAACCCATTCTACAGAAGTGGCCACCCTGTTTCGGGAAACTAAATCTGACAATTGTGGCAATTACCATTGGCGTTGCACGTACAAATTAAGACACAGAAAACACATTTTCATAAAAAACTTAATTTAGCACGTCACACAATTTTAAAACTCTGTAAAAACATTTAATAAAGCAAAAGTAAATGATAGGATTTATTTAATAATATTATTGTAGAAAAACATATTTGGTTTATAAATTACAATAACTACTCAAAATGAGTGCACGAACGCCAATGAAACACAATGACGTTGCAAAAGAAAATCAGCACGGCAGGCAACACTGGAAAATAAAATTCACTACATTTAAATTAGTCAATGGTCACGTGGTTATTAATCTGTTATGCTCGCTCTGTATAATAAATGTATATAAATAAAAGCTTTCATGAAAAAAATAGTTTTTTTACTTTATTTGGTCAATTCTTTTGGTCTCGGATCTTTTAAAAAACATTTTTTGAAAAATGTCACCCTACGGGCAGTACTGCATTTCCTGGGAGAGATTTTCAAGCCTCGGGTAATGTCACCCCAAAAGCAGGGTGACTTTCCCCTTTTTTCAAAATTAAAGAAAAAAGAAACCAATACTTGATAAAAACAATAACAGAAAACGGTAGAGAAAACTCAAAAATAACACATACAAATTTGAAACGACTTGAACAATGAACAAAAAATATATCAACCAAAATGTCTCATGGCCGTTGCAAAATCACCCCCGCGTTACGGCATTGCATACCGTATATGTGTTATTTACTTGGGCCTATTTGAATTTCAATAAAACGTTATTTCAAAAGAAAGTGCATGGAAAGAGTAGATGCACATTTAAGCATTGGAACATATTTTATTATGTTTGGGGGTGCTTTTCCAGATTTGATTGCAATGAGCCATTTGTTTGTACTCTTTTTATTTAGAAATTTATGAAACACAAAATTACGATTTTTGTTTGATACAGATGAGTACTAAGAAACACAACACTTTTACGGCTTTCTTAATAATTAATATTTTTACAAGCTAAAAATATGCGAGGTTGAGTTTTATACAAAATTGCGATGCTAGCACCGCCTACATGTAAATGATCTTAGTACACAAGATTAACTTACAGTCTGAAGTTAGGCGCATGGTATGGGTGCGTGCCAACGTTCCGTGCTAATGCCGGCGATCTAATACCGGGTGTCCCAGAAGTTACTGACCCATTTTAACTGCAAATATTTCCGAACTAAGAGGCGATACAGATATGCGGTTTTCACTGAACAATTTCTTTTTAAATGTGTCTGCTAGTTAAGCTTTTTCATTTCTTGTGATTTAAAATTTTAAATGTCAGACGCTTGTTTTTGAAATATCCGGCGATTTAATTATAAGTAACGCAACAACAGAAACATTTTTTTATATGCCTAAACTTAATTATATGGTTAACTATTTATTAATTAGCAAATATATCTATTAAATGTCTGGTGATTTAATTATTTATTCAAACGTTTTCACATTTTAAACTTGGCGCCTTATAATCACATGTTAATATTTTCAAATTGGGGTGGCTAGGGTTGAACGGGGGTAGGCACTCAACAACTCTAATGCATTATTATGGCCCGTTTTGAACTTTGCAATTTCGTTTTTATCGTCGTTCAATATCTATCCTATTTAAAGTAAAATATGTTAAAAAAGACACTTGGTATATATTACTAATAAAGTATGTCAAAATTTGACTTTTTACCATTTTACTGTTCATTTCAAAAATTATTTCAACCAGTGATTTTATGTTGATTATAATAACAAAGCTAATTGGTCCAACTTCTTTAAAAACTGTAGACAAATAACACAGTATTATAGTACTTTTGCCAACTAAATTTTACTCAGCAAAATTTTCCTACGACATGTTTCTAAATTATTCGAATATGTTCGTAAGGAAATGTTTATTACGTACTGTAAATAATACCGGCAATAGGTAATTGACATATTGAATGTGTTACGAACAGTTTCTTATAATTAAAAGAAATACTTTGATCACTTTGTATTTCATAAAAATACCCTCAATACTAGGAATGACGACGGGTACCCGAGTAGACTAGTCAGTAGTGCTTATTGGAACCATTAAATTTATTGTATTATCGGGTAACGGATAGCTTTCGGGTAACGGACAATTATCGGGTAACGGGTAATTATCGGGTAACGGGTAAATATCAGGTAACGGGTTGTAATAGGGTAATGGGTAATTATTGGGTAACGCGTAGCTATCGTGTAACGGGTAATTATCGGGTAACGAGCAATTATCGGGTAACGGATAATTATCAGGTAGTGGGTTGTAATCGGGCAATAAATAATTATTGCGTAACGGTCAATTATCAGATAACGGATAATTATCAAGTAACGAGTAATTATCACGTAATGGGTAATTATCGAGTAAGAGACAATCATCAGGTTACGGGTTGTAATCGGGTAATGTGTAATTATCTGGTAACGGGTATCTATCGTGTAACAGGTAATTATCAGGTAACGGGTAATTATTGGGTTACAAATAATTATCAGGTAGCGGGTTGTAATCGGGTAATGGGTAATTATCGGGTAACGGGTAGCTATTGCGTAACGGGTAATTATCAGGTAACGGTTAATTATCGGGTAAGAAATAATTATCAGGTAACGGGTTATAATCGGGTAATGTGTAATTATCGGGTAACGAGTAGCTATCGTGCAACGGATAATTATGGGGTAACGGGTAATTTCCGAGTATAAAAATTATCGTGTATTGTCATCCCTACTCAACACTTAAATAAAATATAATAAAATAATTTGATAATAAAAGGAATCTTTTGGAACTACAACCCGCGATCCTCGCATTAATAACCTATACTCTACCTCAAAACCACTTCAACTCAACACGTGCTGTTATTGTATTAATATTATGACAAACGTGTGATATAATTATATTCTGTAGACAACCTACTTTGATTGTAACCAAATTAAATCATTGTTAAAAAGCTATTGGCCGTACTCGGTAAAACACCTTGTATATACGTTTTTTATAATGTTTTTTTAACAACAGAAAAATTATCATATGAATTTTAGAATTACTCAGAATGTGCTGATAAATTAAGAAGAAATTCCCGGTGTTGTTTATTTTAGTTGACCACAAACCGTGATAATTTTATTATATGTATTTTCCAGATTCGCAGTTTATAGGAAGCAGTATATTCCACTTCGCATTAAAAAAAATATAATATATCAATAGTACACTTGTATACATTTCTAGAATAATGCAAAACCAAAAACTAAGGAATTATTGTTTCAAAATCGAAGTTGGGCCGGCGGGTGGTCTAGTGGTTAAAGTCCCAGGCTTTGAAACTAGACTCCCAATGGCAGTAGGTTCGAGTCCACTGCCTGTCGAAAATTTTTCTGAATAAGGTAAATCCGGCGGGACCATGGATGGTGTATGTAGGTGTGTAGGTTGGGTTGCATGTCTTTCAGGGGTGGGGCATGTTAGACCGGTGAATAGCACTTAGTGTGCTGAGCCCGGGTAAGGGGGTGGGATGGGAATCATGGAGTCGTGCTCACGCACATGTTTTTACAAACATGTTTTTTTGCGAGTATTCTGGTAGGTACATGCATTCATATTTGAAGAAAACGCGTAAAACAATTTTGTTTATATTTTTTTCTATGACTATTTTAGAATTATACACTTATTATAGAATATTTCAGTCCAACACTGTTCTGAATAATAAAGGTTGCGTCTCTCGTCAATCAACTGTTTTTATGTTTTGTTGACAGTTACAAACAAAGCGTCTTTTAGATAGGTAACTTAAAATTTTCTTATTTTCTAAATGTAATGACTTAAATAATTTATAGTCGTAGAAAAAGTATAGTCTGTAACACGTTTGGAATGGCTATTTCGCACTCGTAGACCGTCCGATTCTCGCACTAAACTTAAAATTCAATTATACACCGTCGTAAATAAACTGTTTTTAATTGCTGTTGATTTACTGCCTATTTAATTTGTATTTCTTCTATATTTGAAATTTCCGACTTTTTCTCGAAAAAAACGTTTGCCGGATTTTGAAACTGCTCGGGAACGACGCATACGGACAGCAAACGATAATAAACAGTTTTAAGGTAACGCCTCGCCCGTGATAAAGTGATAAAACATTGCAAATTTTATCAAATAATTGAATTTTATGAGTATATTACCCTTACCAAATTGCATTCCTTAATTTTAATAAATAAAGAAAACAACGGGGGTGCACCATGTTTCGTTTACACCCGATATAACATGTGTTTTTTTCCAGCTATTTTCTGATGTGAACATAGCAATGTTTTTACACAGTGTGTCTGTAAAGTAAATTTCCGCCCTCCCTCTGCTAACTTATGAACGACTTGATATTTCGGAACATAATTTTGTTGTTTAATGGGAGGTTAAACACTACTTTCTCGCATATATTTAAATTTTGAAAAAAATTAAATAGCAAAGGGGATCGACAGTTCATTCAAAAGGTTTTTTAATTCTGCCTAGGATCCTACTGTATCAGAAAAAAATATTTATTTAGAAGAAAATGACAAGTAGGTAACTGAAAATAAACTTTAAAAACTAAGAATTAGAGAAAACAGAAATTAAAACAAGTGTTCCAAATGTACACCATTGATTTCTTGGCACATGAAAAGTCTGTTATCAAATTTCTCCCACACGTACCTCTTTTATCAATTAAATAGTTTATGATGTCAATGTGTAGTAACCATTCTGTATTATTTTATAGTTATGATGTGTTCGTTTAAGAAAACAGAATGCGTTTGCATTCCGGCAATTACAATTTAACAAACAAAACGTGTTTACTAAAAATAGGATCTTTGCTATTTATTTGCTTGGAAGCATTAAGGACGGAACGTATCTGATCCGATTATAGCACTTACATACAGCTTATAATGATCCATTTTTATAGTCGCAACATTAGACACTCGCCGCGTTTAATTATTAGACAACAATGCGACGTTCGGTATGCCAATCGAAAATATGTTCGATGTTGTTAGAACATTTTCAGGGCCTACTTGATTTTATCAGCAACAGTCAATTTTTATTTTTAAATGGACACGTGTATATTTTAGTAAATTCTGAACAAACATTTTTTTCTGAGTTCAATGGTGTGTCGCCTTATCATCACCAAAAAGTAGTAAAAAAATTGTTTAAGATAGCTTCATTGACTACCAATTTCGCAATTAGTATTCAATACTAAGCTTTGACTAACGAAAAATTGTTAGCTGTCAACGCAATCTTCTGAATTAAATTTTGCAAAATTATTAGTACTAGTCAGCATTTGCAATTGCATTTGAAATTGGATTGATTAAAACTTCCAGAAATTGTAGTAGTGTTAAGTAACTCCATAAGCGGTTCAAATCTGGAGAACAGACAGGCCATCTAATCGGTCAGTAAGTTTCCATCCAATTTCTTCCTAAATTTTGATTGCCGATTTCTCTGTTAATGTGCGCATTCTATGGACCTCTACCATCCTGATAAAAAACCAACCGATTTAATTCAAATAGCGGTAAACTTTTGCACATCTTCTCAGATTAACTAGTTGTACGTTTTGGCAATTAGGTTCTCGCGTATAAAAACGGGCACACTAATATGTTCCTTAAAATACAGAAGTTCATCAAAACTCTTTTTTAAAAATTGTTTTCAATCAATTTCAATTTGATTTTTTGTTTTTTTTTTTCAAAATATAGTGAACACTTTGGTGAGACACTTGAAAATTGTTTGAGATTTCTCTTATGAATGTGTCATGATTTTCTTGTACAGCTAATAAAACATCTAACTCGAGGTTTCCGTTTCTAAGCTGGCATTCTTTTAAAAGAACGCCTCTGCCGCAAATTTGCCTCCAACAAACTAAACTTTCTTCTTCAAAAATGCGGCCGGTCAACGTAACGTTTCGCTGTAAGCTTCCAGGGCAATAACAAAATTCTTTTATTTTCAAAATATACCTTGAATATTTTCTTACTAAACTAACTTAAATTTAATAGCTCACAATTGTACAATAGACTGACTGGTATAAACAGTTTATCAAAATTCTGTTCGGAAACTTGCTTTAACAGCTAACAATTTTTTGCTAGTCAAAGCTTATTACTGTTGAAAACTAATCGCAATATTAGTAGTCAATAGAGTAATTTGAACCAATTCTTTTTACTACTTTTTGGTGATGGTAAGGTGACCTATTATACTTCATTGAACTCGAAAAAACGCTTATTCAGTATTAACTAAAATATACATAAGTGTCCATTTGAAATAAAAAGTTGACTATCGCTGCTAAAATCAAGTAGACCCTAAAAATTTTCTAAAAACATCAAACGTAGTCTTTAATGACATATTTCAATTAGCATATTAACCTTCGCAATGTTATCTCAATTAAAAGCTATATTGCTCGAGGCTGATTTTGTCATCTAACCTGTATAAATAACTACAGAATCAGCATTATTAACGACGTAAATTGATTATACTAAAAGTAGTATCTTAGTTATTTAGTTATTTTTGTTTTTGATTTTTGTAGGGGGACTTACAGTTTAACGTCGAATCCGAACGACTAAATACCAGAGAAAGTTTCAGGCATTAGGATCCCACAGCTGCTTACACTGGATTAGGGAATAAGTAAACAGAAACACGTTTACTAAAACATGAAATTTTCAATTGCCAATTTTACACTATAATGATAAAAGTTCTATTTAAACCAAACAACTGTGAACATCAAAAATCATTTGACACCGATAATCTTTGCGATAAATTAATATCAAAGTCTCTCTGCGGTTTTTAATAATTATGAAATTGTAAGCTTGATTACCACAGTTGAACGGGTTATCTACACCAGTGCAATTCCTTCAAGATAGTTCTAACGTGAGTTCCAAAATTTACTTCATAATTTGATTATATTCTCACGGTTTATTTGTTTCTACATTTATTTATAGCTACTTTAAAACTTAATTTTACCTCACATAAATAATGAACCGGAATTAAAACTTTCTAAACGACTTTTTATGACATTTTCGTTTTTATTTTCTCTTCGATGTCATACCAAACACTACCTCTCTGCAGTTTTATTCTGAACCATTTGCTGTATTTAAAAATTTCTAATTTAACTAATTTCATGCCCGTGCAGTAATTCAAAAATTTGTTTTTTAAGCTTTACTATAAGAAATATTATAAATACTGTTTTCCCACTACCGCCATACATCCATGGCTACAACAGATGTAAGTTTATTTGGTTACACTCGACTACGGAACTTATTAGTGTCACTTACATTCCTAAGAAATAAATAGTAATAAAAATTTATAGCAACAGGCATATCTAACTTACAAAGTAGAAATAAATAAAACACTATCATCACTATCAATGTTCTGGTGACAGATGTTAAATGCCACCGTGTTTTACAAATTTTTCTTATAATATTCAGCTAATTGTTGACAGTAGTTGAAAAAATTGCTGTCCGTAGTGGAAACAATATAATAAGCAGCACGTGATGTAAAGATAAAGCATCCTTGAAAGGTCATACAAACCTCGGCTCCGCCTCGGTCTTACTATACAGTAAGTTTTTCTTTTTTGTATACATACCAGCTATGTATACTTTTATAAAAAACATTTCGATGCATTGTTTTACTGCAATCTACAGACAACCAACTGAACACAAAATAATAGAGAAAGAAATGGGTTATTCCTCATAGTGTGAGGTTATGTTCAAGAGTGTCATGAGTATGTTTGTGAAGCGCAAAATTATTTGAATATCAAAAATTTTTTAATGAAACTATTATTTTACAAACAAGATATCAACAATTTTACACTAAACTCAAAAAAAAAGTAATTGCTTTAATTTGATAATAAACAATTTGATTACTGTTTCCACAGCAGACTATTCTTTTCAAAAATTGAAAGTTAGTGTATAGTTGGTTGCCTATAGATTGCAGTAAAAAAATACATTGACATGTTTTTTATAAAAGTATACATAGCTGGCATGTATACAAAAAAGAAAAACTCGCTGTATATTGCCCTTCCTCAAATGTTAATACGTCTTTACATTCCTTGTAGCTTAAATAACTATTTTATAAAAATTTCTAAGATTTTGCAATAAGAAAATATTCCAATAAAAAGGCTTTTTTATAAATCTTATTCTAAACTATAAAATTGTATCCTTTTATTTCATGTAATATTAATTGCATTTTCGTAAATTTTTTATTTATACATTTTATTAGTGGGCTTTAGCGTCTTCTGTGACTTATTAAATTTTTTCGTCTCAAAGACATCGATTAAAACATGCGTAGAATAGTAATTCAGTCAGTTAGTTAACCCGCAATTACGACCTGAAAAATGATGCGAACCGCAGAGAATGCAATCATGCCGAATGTTAATTTTTTGCCACTAGACCGTGTGCGCTGCATTAAGTTGTATATTTCCGGTAATTACGATAGGGTTAAATTGCCGTTTGTGCAAAAACATTCGTAGCTACATGGTACTTTTAACAAAATTAATTATAAAAGTATTGCACAGTATTTTTAGTGTCAAAACAAAAATTTATATTTGTAAACTAATTAGGTGGTGCTGTAGGGGGCAATTGTAGCTGTAGAAAATTGCAGAAAATTCTGAGAAACTGCGCAGCAATTTTACTTAAAGTTTTGTGAATACTTTGCTTCTTTTTAGTTTTTACAGTACCCACTGCTGGATATAGGCCTCCTCATACACTTTCCGTTTTGCTCTTGCTTGAGCTTTTCCCATCTATTTTACTGCTAGTGTTCCGACAACATTAAAGCTTTACATATTACATATTCTATCATCTTGAATTTAACAAGGAATGTATCTAAGTAATAAACGTCAATTTAGTACTGTAATAATTACCGGAAATATCGTACCTAATATAGCCGTTGCAGGAAAAACGCCCGGAAAAAGAAACCCGGAAAAAAACGGGAAAAACAAAAAAAAAACGAAAAAAAAACAGGGAAAAACCCGGACCCCCCTCCTCCCTAAAAACGCGCAAACCTACCACCATTTTTTAATTTTAATTAAATGAAATTATTTGTGAAAATGTGTTATTCTACTTATTATTATATTAATAATGATTTGCAAATTACGTCTAGAAGTAAGAGCAGCGAATTAGAAATTGCACAGTACATTTAGTAAATTAGGTATTTAGGTATTTAACATAATCTTATTAATCATAAGCCCTAAGCACATTTAGAGATACGCACATCATTATATTGATGGTGATTGGAAGATTATGTCTAGAGATAAGGGCAACTAAGCTAAATAGTTAAAGAAGGCAATTAAGTCAGGTTAGGATGCTGTATGTAATGTTGGCGGCAAAGTTCTGATTTTTCGTGACGTTGTCTCTGTTTTTACGAGTAAATTAGAAAAGGTTTTTTCCGTTTTTTTTTCTGGGTTTTCCTTCCGGGGTTTCTATTCAGGATTTTTTTTTCTGAGGGTATTTTTCCGGGATTCAATACAGCACCTAGTGTAGTTGTAAATTGCAGCAGGTTTCTGACGTGCAGCCAGTTATGACATTGCTTTGCCAATCTGTTTAACATAAAGTTAACGATCTGTGATTATTTCTGTTATAATCTAACCTCAACCTCACCTTTGCTTTTGCTACAAATTATTTTATTTTTTATAGGCAAGTACAATGATACCACTTCTTTCTGCAATAATAATCATTCTATCCTTTACCGGAATTCAATCGAAAAGATGTGTAAGCAGTTCTGATGCTCCTGGTAAATGGATATGCACTGATTTTAAGCTAGAGGAGGGGAAATCCATGCAAATAGACAGTGGCACTAGTGTTGTTAAAATTATACATTTCTCGAAATCTGTTATACCGGTAGTTCCTTCAAGAACTTTCAATACTTTTACAGCCGTAGAAGAAATTGATCTGAGTAATCAAAAAATAGAAACTGTTGAAAAAGAAGCATTCTATAAGCTCCCGCAATTAAAAACGCTGCATCTCCAGAGTAATAAAATAACAGAAATTAAAGAAAGTGCCTTCGATACATTACGCAACCTCAAAAAGTTGCATTTACATTATAATCGTTTAACTTTGCTTAATAAACGCTGGTTTTCAAATTTAATTAGCTTGGAAACGCTGAACGTGCAAGGGAACAACATACAATTTATATCTGAAAACGTGTTTGAAGGTTCACCAAACATAAAATATCTACTTTTAAACGGCAGTCGTATTAAGTATATACCTGTTAGTACTTTCGTAAATTTGAATTCACTATTTCAGTTGAATCTTGAGTATAACTCGCTCGAAAAGCTCGAATATGGAACATTTGGGGGTCTTCGCAATTTGCAATATCTTAATCTTCACTATAATAACTTAACTGTTGTTCATGAAGGTATTTTTGAGGAAACGGGTATTTTAAAATACTTACGTATAAATAATAACCAAATAGTTTCACTTGACGCTCAGAAACTTCTTTTATATTTACCAAAACTGACAGATATTTACTTAAATGGTAACAACTGGATATGTAATTCTTTAGCTGACACCGTTCGCATTTTGAAAAAGCACAACGTCAGTATCATTGACAAAGGTAGTATTAAATTTACAAGCAACGTTTATGGAATTGCATGCAATAGTGAAGACGATCTGGACCATTCTGAAACAATTACCATAAATTTCGTATAATTACGCTTCGAGATTTTATCCCTTTAATAGGGCGCACAATCGAATTCTATGAGCGGATCCAAAATAACTTACTCATTCATGGAAATTATTACACTGATCCTAATAATTATAATATTATTGCTTGCTTTCATTCCACACATTTAAAAATTAAACGCTAAATTGTTGTATGTAATATAGTATGTTTTGGATGTATAACATAACTTTAATCATCGCCGTATATTATACAGAGTATCGTCTAATATTTCTCGTTATGTACCCTCATACGTAAAAAATGTGGACTAAATATAAAGTTTATCGTATATCTTTTAACAAACTGTTTTCTTTTCATACAATTTTATATTACGTAGGTTAGGGGTGGTCACATTTTGTCAATAATTAGAATAAAGTAATTTAATTTATTTGAAAGCAAATTCATACTGACAATGTAAAATTTATGTTGAAATTGTGCAGAAAATCAGTAAAATATGTAATAATACTGCGTTAACTACATCAGTAAATTAGAACATAAACAACAATTTAAGCAAAACTCATTTTCGTAAGTAAATTTGTTTTTTAATATTTAATTATATTTTGGTATAAGAAAGATCGGCGCATTGAACTTGATGTGATTAAAGTTACACTACTGTCAACATAAAAGTCAAAAACAAACAAATAGTCAACTATCCTTATCGTGTCACACTGTTTCTCAATTGCTATTTAAGCAACAAGTAAGGAAACGTGATTTTTTTCGTACCAGGTCCTGTTTTTTTAGAAAGAAACGTGACGGCATGTTTGTTTTCCTTAGTGTAGGTTACATTTCAGTACAGCAAGAAACTGATGTTGTACAAATTCTGGATAAACAAAAAAGTAGATCATTTTATCAATTTAAGGCTTCCTATAATCTTTAAAATGTTTGCCAACGAATATGTTTATTACGTTTTAAGTTTTTTAGGTTTAAGTTTCAAAGAATGTTGAAAGTTTTTTTAAGAATTACTCCTTAAGAATAGTTTTTGTATAAAGTACAGAGCGAGCAGAAAAGGTAAAGAACCACATGACCACGTAACATAGGCAACCCATTCTACAGAAGTGGCCACCCTGTTTCGGGAAACTAAATCTGAAAATTGTGGCAATTACCATTGGCGTTGCACGTACAAATTAGGACACAGAAATCACATTTTCATAAAAAAATTAATTTAGCACATCACACACACAATTTTAAAACTCTGTAAAAACTTGTAATAAAGCAAAAGTAAATGATAGGATTTATTTAATAATATTATTGTAGAAAAACATATTTGGTTTATATATTACAATAACTACTCAAAATGAGTGCACGACCGCCAATGAAACACAATGACGTTGCAAAAGAAAATCAGCACGGCAGGCAACATTGGAAAATAAAATTCACTACATTTAAATTAGTCAATGGTCACGTGGTTCTTCACCTTTTTTGCTCGCTCTGTATAATAAATGTATATAAATAAAAGCTTTCATAAAAAAAATAGTTTTTTTTCACTTTATTTGGTCAATTTTTTTGGTCGCGGGTCTTTTAAAAAACATTTTTTGAAAAATGTCACCCTTCGGGCAGTACTGCATTTCCTGGGAGAGATTTTCAAGCCTCGGGTAACGGCACCCCAAAAGCAGGGTGACTTTCCCCTTTTTTCAGAAAAAAGAAACCAATACTTGATGAAAACAATAACAGAAAACGGTAGAGAAAACTCAAAAATGACACATACAAATTTGAAACGACTTGAACAATGAACAAAAAGTATATCAACCAAAATGTCTCAAAGCCGTTGCAAAATCACCCCGCGTTACGGCATTGCATACCGTATATGTGTTAATAAGGTGTCTTAATTTATTTACTTGGGCCTTCTCCCCTTTGTGCTTTTATATATGTATGGATTGCAATGCTAGCGCCGCCTACATGTAAATGATCTTAGTACACAAGATACAACTTACAGTCTGAAGTTAGGCGCATGTTATGGGTGCTTTCCAACGTTCTGTGCTAATGCCGGCGATTTAATAACATGTGAGCAAACCACTGAACTATACGAGCAAACGAAAGTGGCATCGAGTTTGGCTTTGAAAATTGATACGTATGTCTGTTAGAACTTCAACTTTGACATGACTTTGACACTCTTAGAAGTAATAATGCACATGACAATGTGATTTCGCTTTGGTTTGTTCACATTGAATTAATCACAGACATATGTTTCAATTTTCACAGCCAAACTTGATGTCACTTTTGTTTGCTCACATGTTATTTTAAATGTATCTGCTAGTTAAGTTTTTTTCATTTTTGTGATTTAAAATTTTAAATGTCAGTCGCTTGTTTTTAAAATATCCGGCGATTTAATTATAAGTAACGCAATAACAGAAACATTTATTTATATGCCTAAATTTAATTATATGTCTAGCTATTTATTAATTAGCAAAGATATCTATTAAATATCTGGAAATTTAATTATTTATTCAAACATTTAATAAATATCCATAAATATGTTACCTTAAATGTCGAAAAAATTAAGTAGTTTTCACATTTTAAACTTGGCGCTTTATAATCACGGGGGAGGTATGTTGCTATTTAATATTTTTAAATTGGGGTAGTTAGGGTTGAACGGGTAGGTAGGCACTCAACAACTCTAATGCATTATTATGGCTCGTTTTGAACTTTGCAGTTTCGCTTTTATCGTGGTTCAATACCTTATTCCATTCTGAAGTTATTATGTAAGGTGGGACATTTTATTCTGAAGTTATTATTTAAGGTGGAACATGTTAAAATAGACACCCTGTATATATTAACAATAAAGTATGTCAGAATTTGACTTTTCACTATTTTACTGGTCATTTCAAAAATTGTTTTAACCAGTAACTTTTAGTTGTTTATAAAAACAAAGCTAATTGGTCGAACTTTACCCAGCAAAATTTTCCTAAGACATGTTTCTAAATTATTCGAATATGTTCGTAAAGAAATGTTTATTACGTATTGTAAATAATACCGCCAATAGGTAATTGAGATGTTGAATATGTTACGAACAGTTTCATATAATCAAGAAAAAATACTTTGATCACTTTGTATTTCATAAAAATACCCTCAATACTAGGAATGACGACGAGTACCCGGGTAGACTAGTCAGTAGTGCATATTAGAACCACTAAACATATTGTATTATCGGGTAACGGATAATTTTCGGGTAACGGGTAATTATCGGGTAACGGGTAATTATCGGGTAACGAATAATTATTAGGTAACGGGTTGTAATAGGGTAATGGGTAATTATCAGGTAACGCGTAGCTATCGTGCAACGGGTAATTATCGGGTAACGAGCAATTATCGGGTAACGGATAATTATCAGGTAACGGGTTGTAATCGGGCAATGGGTAATTATCGGGTAATGGCCAAGTATCGGGTAACGAATAATTATCAGGTAACGTGTAATTATCACGTGATGGGTAACTATCTGACAATTATCAGCTAACGGGTTGTAGTCGGGTAATTGGTAATTATCTGGTAACTGGTAGCTATCGTGTTCCAGGTAATTATCAGGTAACAGGTAATTATTATTATATAATTAACAGGTAATTATTGCACAACGAGTTGTAATCGGGTAATGAGTAATTATCGGGTAATGGTTAATTATCGGGTAAGGAATAATTATCAGGTAACGGGTTGTAATCGGGTAATGGATAATTATCGATTAACGGGTAGCTATCGTGCAACGGGTAATTATGGTGTAACGGGTAATTCCCGAGTATTAAAATTATCGTGTATTGTCATCCCTACTTAACGCTTAAATAAAATAATTTAATAATAAAAGGAATCTTTTGGAACTAGAACCCACGATCCTCGCATTTATAACCTATACTCTTCTTCAAAACCACTTCAACCCAACACGTGCTGTTATTGTATTAATATTAAGACAAAGGTGTGATATAATTACATTCTGTAGACAACCTACTTTGATTGTAACCAAATTAAATCATTTTTAAAAAGCTATTGGCCGTACTCCGTAAAACACCTTGTATATACGTTTTTTATAATGTTTTTTTAACAACAGAAAAATTATCATATGAATTTAAGAATTACTCAGAATGTGCTGATAAATTAAGGAGAAATTTCCAGTGCTGTTTATTTTAGTTGACCTCAAACCGTGATAATTTTCAAAATCGAAGTAAACATCCAATTGTCAATTTTTTGTACTAATTAAATAATCTTAAATTTGGATATTTTTTTTTATTTTTGCTCTTTACAGTTTTAAGATTATGTTTTTCCGTAAAAACCTAAGCACCGATTTTTTGCATCTAAAGCTTTCACCTATGTATATAAAAAAAATATACGTGTGTATTTTGCTTTCCACAATTAAATATGGTACAAATCTCAATTCATATCATAAAGAGTTACTGTTTCACATTTCTTATAGTCTTATCTACTGGTATTTCCATTTCCATTGTGACTTCCCATCAAATCTTTTTAAGGGATATAAGAGAAAGCGCATGTATTAGAAGCTGCTAGTCCAAAGAAGAACGTTTTTTATATACTTGGTGTTTAAACGCAAAAAAATTTTATGCAGTGAGTAACTAAAAAGGTAAAGATTTGTTTGAATTTTTAAGTACATTATATTTAAACGAAAATCAAAAATTTAGGAAATAGTCATAGAACTTATAAATAAACTTTGGTCGTTTTATTTAGACATATTTAGTCGTTCCGTTAACAAAATTCGAGTAATGCTTATCGAACAACTAAAAATGTTTAGTTATTGCGTTTTAAACAAACAAAGTCCTTCAAAAGTAAGAATAACGGTTCTGGTGGCATTAATATTCGTTTTCCAAAAAATATTTTATATGAAAGTTTTCGATGCATATTTTAAAAGAATTTTAAACCAACGCTATGAGCGCCGCGCCGTGATGTCATCAGTTATATTTTTAGTTATTGGTATTAAATTAAAGCAAATAAAATGGCAATTTTGTTTAATATTCTAAAATTTTATTTTAATCTGGGGGCAAAAATGCTATGATATTTAGAGGTGTTTGATTTGTCTGGAGTATTGTGATTCCTGGAGAGCAGTTTGTGAAATGCTTGCTGCAATTCTATTTGTGATTGGAGTTTTATGAACACTGTAAGGTTTTGATACTCTAACTTTTAAACTCAGGGTTGCGTATTTTTGCTAAAATTCTTGTTATATACTCTAATAATTGTTATTTTTCATATGGTTTGTTTTTACTGAAAGAAAAGAAAAACACAACAGATTGATACGAATTTTTATTTATGTTAGTTGTAATTATAATTTAGTTCAGAATTGTTCAAAAGGTTTAATTTATAAGAAGTTTTAGAGTTACTTGATTTGTGCGTCGATAAATGTCAGTTTGGATGTCAGTGACAATGTCACAAACGTTTTAAAGAATACTCATGGTGATGAGACTTATTTGTTTGTTATAAAAATGGAAATCAAAGAAGGAAGAAAAAAAAAGAAAATTTGTTTTAGATAGTTACGGCTAATCTTTGTAAATAAATACAGAGAATTGAGATCCTCTGAAAGAAAAAAGAGGAAAAACGAGTCTAAAAGCTATATGAAAGTAATTACGAGTATAAAAGAGGAAAATACAACGAAGTAACAACGTTTTGTAAAAAAATCCAGAAGTATTACAAGTAAAAGGCGATCGAGAAAGTTTCTTCGTTTGTGATGGTGGTAAAACCAAGTTGGAAATAATATAAAACAGAGCAGAAGAAGATTCAGATTAAAGGCGAGTATTTGTTGTTACTTGAGAAACCAGCAGAGCGAAATAGAAGTTGGACACTCAGCGTTTTGCTCGAGCGAAGAATATCCTAATAAGGAGACGCTAAGATAAGTGTTCTATTTAAAAAAAAACGATAGTAATTAGTAAAACTCATTTGATTTTTCGGAAAACACATTTAGAAATTCATTTATTAAATAAAACCTTATTTTGTAAAGTTGATATCGTTGTGTGTGTTTATTTCTATTAGAAATTAATTTAAATAACTTATTTTACAAGCTAAATAACGACCCTGAGAAAGTTAGAAGAATCTCATAGAAAGTTTAATTGCGTGAATTGCAGACAGTTTAGGGAATTGTTTTCTAGTAGTCACAAGACCACGCATATCATTGCAATATATTATATCAATAGAAGACAATAAGAAACAAATACAAACATGTTTTTTTGCGAGTATTCTGGTAGGTACATGCATTCATATTTGAAGAAAACGCGTAAAACAATTTTGTTTATATTTTTTTCTATGACTATTTTAGAATTCTACACTTATTATAGAATATTTCATTCCAACACTGTTCTGAATAATAAAAGTTGCGTCTCTCGTCAATCAACTGTTTTTATGTTTTGTTGACAGTTACAAACAAAGCGTCTTTTAGATAGGTAATGTAAATATTTCTTATTTTCTAAATGTAATGACTTAAATAATTTACAGTCGTAGAAAAAATATAGTCTGTAACACGTTTGGAATGGCTATTCCGCACTCGTGGACCGTCCGATTCTCGCACTAAACTTAAAATTCAATTATACACCGTCGTAAATAAACTGTTTTCAATTGCTGTTGATTTACTGCCTATTTAATTTGTATTTCTTCTATATTTGAAATTTCCGACTTTTTCTCAAAAAACCCGTTTGCCGGATTTTGAAAGTGCTCGGGAACGACGGATACGGACAGCAAACGATAATAAACAGTTTTAAGGTAACGCCTCGCCCGTGATAAAGTGACATTGCAAGTTTTATTAAATAATTGAATTTTATGAGTATATTACCCTTACCAAATTGCATTCCTTGATCTTAATAAATAAAGAAAACAACGGGGGTGCACCATGTTTCGTTTACACCCGATATAAAATGTGTTTTTTTTCCAGCAATTTTCTAATGTAAACATAGCAATGTTTTTACACAGTGTGTCTGTAAAGTAAATTTCCCCCCTCCCTCTGCTAACTTATGAACGACTTGATATTTCGGAACATAATTTTGTTGTTTAATGGGAGGTTAAACACTACTTTCTCGCATATATTTAAATTTTGAAAAAAATTAAATAGCAAAGGGGATCGACAGTTCATTCAAAAGGTCTTTTAATTCGCATAGGATCCTACTGTTTCAGAAAAAAATATTTATTTAGAAGAAAATGACAAGTAGGTAAATGAAAATAAACAAATTTCTTTAAAAACTAAGAATTAGAGAAAACAGAAATTAAAACAAGTGTTCGAAATGTACACCATTGAAGTCTTGGCACATGAAAAGTCTGTTATCAAATTTCTCCCACACGTACCTCTTTTATCAATTAAATAGTTTATGATGTCAATGTGTAGTAACCATTCTGTATTATTGTATAGTTATGATGTGTTCGTTTAAGAAAACAAAATGCGTTTGTATTCCGGCAATTACAACTTAACAAACAAAACGTGTTTACTAAAAAGAGGATCTTTGCTATTTATTTGCTTGGAAGCATTAACGGCGGAACGTATCTGATCCGATTATAGCACTTACATACAGCTTGCAAAGATCCATTTTTATAGTCGCAACATTAGACACTCGCCGCGTTTAATTATTAGACAACAATGCGACGTTCGGTATGCCAATCGAAAATATGATCGATGTTGTTAGAACATTTTCAGGGCCTACTTGATTTTATCAGCGACAGTCAATTTTTTATTTTTAAATGGACACGTGTATATTTTAGTAAATTCTGAACAAACATTTTTTTCTGAATTTAATGGTGTGTCACCTTGTCATCACCAAAAAGTAGTAAAAAAATTGTTTAAGATAGCTTCATTGACTACCAATTTTGCAATTAGTATTCAATACTAAGCTTTGACTAACGAAAAATTGTTAGCTGTCAACGCAATCTTCTGAATTAAATTTTGCAAAATTATTAGTACTAGTCAGCATTTGCAATTGCATTTGAAATTGGATTGATTAAAACTTCCAGAAATTGTAGTGGTGTTCAGTAACTCCATAAGCGGTTCAAATCTGGAGAACAGACAGGCCATCTAATCGGTCAGTAAGTTTCCATCCAATTTCTTCCAAAATTTTGATTGCCGATTTCTCTGTTAATCTGCGCATTCTATGGACCTCTACCATCCTGATGAAAAACCAACCGATTTAATTCAAATAGTGGTAAACTTCTGCACATCTTCTCAGATTAACTAGTTGTACGTTTTGGCAATTAGGTTCGCGCGTATAAAAACGGGCACACTAATATGTTCTTTAAAATACAGAAGTTCATCAAAACTCTTTTTTTGAAAATTGTTTTCAATCAATTTCAATTTTGATTTTTTTTTTTTTTTTTCAAAATATAGTGAACAGTTTGGCGAGACACTTGAAAATTGTTTCCGATTTCTCTTATGAATGTGTGATGATTTTCTTGTACAGCTAATAAGACATTTAACTCGAAGTTTCCGTTTCTAAGCTGATATTCTTTTAAAAGACCCCTCTGTCGCACATTTGCCTCCAACAAACTAAACTTTCTTCTTCAAAAATGCGGCCGGTCAACGTAACGTGTCCCTGTAAGCTTGCAGGGCAATAACAAAATTATTTTATTTTCAAAATATACTTGCAACATGTCTAACTCCTCCTTAAATATTTTCTTATTAAACTAACTTTAATTTAATAGCTCACAATTTTACAATAGACTGACTGGTATTAACAATTTATCAAAATTCGATTCGGAAACTTGCTATAACAGCTAACAATTTTTTGTTATTCAAAGCTTATTACTGTTGAAAACTAATTGCAATATTAGTAGGCAATCTTGTCATCTAGCCTGTATAAATAACTACATAATCAGCATTATTAACGACGTAAACTGATTATACTAAAAGTAGTATCTTAGTTATTTAGTTATTTTTATTTTGATAAGTTAACAGAAATCGTATTGCATCGTAATCATCCTTCACGTCTCACTGCTGGGCTCCAGCACTCTTCTCTGCCACGTGTTCTCCTTAGCGCTAAGGTGGAGTACGGAGGACCTACGGTTTAACGTCGAATCCGAACGACTAAATACCAGAGAAAGTTTCAGGCATTAGGATCCCACGGCTGCTTACACCGTATTAGGGAATAAGTAAACAGAAACACGTTTCCTAAAACATGAAATTTTCAATTGCCAATTTTACACTATAATGATAAAAGTTCTATTTAAACTAAACAACTGCGAACATCAAAAATCATTTGACACCGATAATCTTTGCGATAAATTAATATCAAAGTCTCTCTGCGGTTTTTAATAATTATGAAATTGTAAGCTTGATTACCACAGTTGAACGGGTTATCTACACCAGTGCAATTCCTTCAAGATAGTTCTAACGTGAGTTCCAAAATTTACTTCATAATTTGATTATATTCTCACGGTTTATTTGTTTCTACATTTATTTATAGCTATTATAAAACTTAATTTTACCTCACATTAATAATGAACCGGAATTAAAACTTTCTAAACGGCTTTTTACAACATTTTCGTTTTTATTTTCTCGTCGGGTTATATTTGCTGTATTTATAAATTTCTGTAACTAATTTCATGCCCGTGCAGTAATTCAAATATTTGTTTTATTTAAGCTTCACTGTAATAAATATTATAAATACTGTTTTCTCACTACCGGCGATGTAAGTACGCCATACGTCCATGGCTACAACAGATGTAAGTGCCTCATAACGTTTGTTTATTTACGTTTGACTACGAAACTTAATAGTGTCACTTACATTCCTAGGTAATAAATGGTAATCATAATTTATAGTAACAGGCATAGCTAACTTACGAAGTAGAAATAATTAAAACCATATTCTGATCAAAGTTTTGGTGACAGATGTCAAATGGCATCGTATTTTACAAATTTTTCTTATAAAATTCCGCTAATTGTTGCCGGTAGTTGAAAAAATTGCGCCGGTAGTGGAAACAATATAATAAGCAGCACGTAATGTAACGATAAAACATCCTTGAAAGGTCATACAAACCTCGGCTCCGCCTCGGTCTTACTATACAGTGAGTTTTTTTTTGTATACATACTAGCTATGTATACTTTTATTAAAAAAACATGTCAATGCATTGTTTTACTGCAATCTATAGGCAACCAACTGTACACAAAATGATAGAGAGAGAAATAGGTTATTCCTCATAGTGTGAGGTTATGTTCAATGAGTATGTTTGTGAATAAAACGCAAAATTATTTGAATATCAAAATTTTTTTAATGAAACTATCATTTCACAAACAAAATATCAACAATTTTATACTAAACTCAAAAAATCAAAACTAATTGCTTTAATTTGACATTAAACAATTTGATTACTGTTTCCACAGCAAATTATTCTTTTCAAAAATTGAAGCTTTGAAATTTAGTGTACAGTTTAGTGTATAGATTGCAGTAAAACAATGCATTGACATGTTTTTTTATAAAAGTACCTATACATAGCTGGTATGTATACAAGAAAGAAAAACTCGCTGTATATTGCCCTTCCTCGAATGTTAATACGTCTTTACATTCCTTGTAGCTTAAATAACTATTTTACAAAATTCTAAGAATTTGCAATAAGAAAATATTCCAAAAAAAGGCGTTTTTGTAAATCTTCTTCTAAACTATGAAGTTCTATGCTTTTATTTCGTGTTATATTAATTGCATTTTTGTAAATTTTTTATTTATACATTTTATTAGTGGGCTTTAGCGTCTTCTGTGACTTATTAAATTTTTTCGTCTCAAAGACATCGATTAAAACATGCGTGGAATAGTAATTCAGTCAGTTAGTTAACCCGCAATTACTGCTAAAGTGTTTTAGGCTAGTGTGCCAAACTGAAATTAATACCAAACAGTTAATATTACTAAACATCGACCTGAAAAATGATGCGAACCGCAGAGAATGCAATCATGCCGAATGTTAATTTTTTGCCACTAGACCGGGTGCGCTGCATTAAGTATATTTCCGGTAATTACGATAGGGTTAAATTGCCGTTTGTGCAAAAACATTCGTAGCTACATGGTACTTTTAACAAAATTAATTATAAAAGTATTGCACAGTATTTTTAGTGTCAAAACAAAAATTTATATTTGTAAACTAATTAGGTGGTGCTGTAGGGGAGAATTGTAGAAAATTGTAGAAAATTCCGAGAAACTGCGCAGCAATTTTACTTAAAATTATGTGAATAATTTGCTTCTTTTTAGTTTTTACAGTACCCACTGCTGGATATAGGCCTCCTCATACACTTTCCGTTTTGCTCTCGCTTGAGCTTTTCCCATCCATTTTACTGCTAGTGTTCCGACAACATTAAAGCTTTAAATATTACATATTCTATCATCATGAATTTACCAAGGAATGTATCTAAGTAATAAACGTCAATTTAGTACTGTAATAATTACCGGAAATATCGTACCTAATATAGCCGTTGCAGGAAAAAAGCCCGGAAAAAGAAACCCGGAAAAAACGGGAAAAAAACAAAAAAAAAACGAAAAGAAAACAGGGTAAAACCCGGACCCCCCTCCTCCCTAAAAACGCGCAAACCTACCACCATTTTTTAATTTTAATTAAATGAAATTATTTGTGAAAATGTGTTATTCTACTTATTATTATATTAATAATGATTTGCAAATTACGTCTAGAAGTAAGAGCAGCGAATTAGAAATTGCACAGTACATTTAGTAAATTAGGTATTTAGGTATTTAACATAATCTTATTAATCATAAGCCCTAAGCACATTTAGAGATACGCACATCATTATATTGATGGTGATTGGAAGATTATGTCTAGAGATAAGGGCAACTAAGCTAAATAGTTAAAGAAGGCAATTAGGTCAGGTTAGGATGCTGTATGTAATGTTGGCGGCAAAGTTCTGATTTTTCGTGACGTTGTCTCTGTTTTTACGAGTAAATTAGAAAAGGTTTTTTCCGTTTTTTTTTTCTGGGTTTTCCTTCCGGGGTTTCTATTCAGGATGTTTTTTCTGAGGGTATTTTTCCGGGATTCAATACAGCACCTAGTGTAGTTGTAAATTGCAGCAGGTTTCTGACGTGCAGTCAGTTATGACATTGCTTTGCCAATCTGTTTAACATAAAGTTAACGATCTGTGATTATTTCTGTTATAATCTAATCTCAACCTCACCTTTGGCTTTGCTACAAATTATTTTATTTTTTATAGGCAAGCACAATGATACCACTTCTTTCTGCAATGATAATCATTCTATCCTTTACCGGAATTCAATCGAAAACATGTGTAAGCAGTTCTGATGCTCCTGGTAAATGGACCTGCAGTGATTTTAGGCTAGAGGAGGGGAAACCCATGCAAATAGACAGTGGCACTAATGTTGTTAAAATTATACATTTCTCGAAATCTGTTATACCGGTAGTTCCTTCAAGAACTTTCAATACTTTTACAGCCGTAGAAGAAATTGATCTGAGTTATCAAAAAATAGAAACTATTGAAAAAGAAGCATTCTATGAGCTCCCGCAATTAAAAACGCTGCATCTCCACAGTAATAAAATAACAGAAATTAAAGAAAGTGCCTTCGATACATTACGCAACCTCAAAAAGTTGCACTTATATTATAATCGTTTAACTTTGCTTAATAAACGCTGGTTTTCAAATTTAATTAGCTTGGAAACGCTGAACGTGCAAGGAAACAACATACAATTTATATCTGAAAACGTGTTTGAAGGTTCACCAAACATAAAATATCTATTTATAAGTGAAAATCGTATTAAGTATATACCTGTTAGTACTTTCGTAAATTTGAATTCACTATTTCAGTTGCATCTTGAGCATAACTTGCTCGAAAAGCTCGAATATGGAATATTTGGGGGTCTTCACAATTTGCAATATCTTAATATTCACTATAATAACTTAACTGTTGTTCATGAAGGCATTTTTGAGGAAACGGGTAATTTGAGATACTTACGTATAAATAACAACCAAATAATTTCCCTTGACGCTCAGAAACTTCTTTTATATTTGCCAAAACTGAGAGATATTTACTTAAATGGTAACAACTGGATATGCAATTCTTTAGCTGACACCGTTCGCATTTTGAAAAAACACAACGTCAGTATCATTGACAAAGGTAGTATTAAATTTACAAGCAACGTTTATGGAATTGCATGCAATAGTGAAGACGATCTGGACCATTCTGAAACAATTACCATAAATTTCGTATAATTACGGTTCGAGTTTTTATCCCTTTAACAGGGCGCACAATCGAATTCTATGAGCGGTTCCAAAATAACTTACTCATTTATGGAAATTATTACACTGATCCTAATAATTATAATATTATTGCTTGCTTTCATTGCACACATTTAAAAATAAAACGCTAAATTTTTGTATATAATATATCATGTTTTGGATGTATAATATAACTTCAATCATCGCGATATATTATTATGAGCATCGTCTAATATTTCTCGTTATATACCCTCATACGTACAAAGTGGCTAGGAAAACCCCGGTCACTTTTCTTGCGGCGGTCAAGAGATGGCGCTTTAGTAAAGAAAAATTAAATTAAAATACTGGCGACAACGCAGAATCTAAGACGTTTTAGTTATTAAATACGTCCCATATTAAATCCAAACAAGTAAAACGTCTTGGATTCTGCGTTGTTGCCAGTACTTTAATTTAATTTTCTTTACTACAGCGCCATCTCTTGATCGCCGCAAGAAAAGTGGCCGGGGTTTTCCTAGCCACTTTGTAGAAAATGTGGACTAAATATAAAGTATTTGAAACAATGTTTGCGTGCTATAATTGTTAATTTATCGTATATCTTTTAACAAACTGTTTTATTTTTCATACAATTTTATATTACGTAGGTTAGGGGTGGTCACATTTTGTCAATAATTAAAATAAAGTAATTTAATTTATTTGAACGCGAATTCATACTGACAATGTAAAACTTATGTTGAAATTGTGCAGAAAATCAGTAAATTAGAACATAAACAACAATTTAAGCAAAACTCATTTTCGTACGTAAATTTGTGTTTTTAATACTTAATTAAATTTTGGTATGAGAAAGATCGTCGCTATAAACTTGATTTGAATAAAGTTACACTACTGTCAACAGAAAAGTCAAAAACAAACGAATAGTCAACTATTCTTATCGTGTCACACTGTTTCTCAATTGCTATTTAAGCAACAAGTAAGGAAACGTGATTTTTTTCGTACCAGGTCCAGTTTCTTAGAAGGAAACGTGATGGCATGTTTGTTTTCCTTAGTGTAGGTTACATTTCAGTACAGCAAGAAACTGATGTTGTAAAAATTCTGGATAAACAGAAAAGTAGATCATTTTATCAATTTAAGGCTTCCTATAATCTTTAAAATGTTTGCCAACGAATATGTTTATTACGTTTTAAGTTTTTTACGTTTAAGTTTCAAAAAATATTGAACGTTTTTTTAAGATTTACTCCTTAAGAATAGTTTTTGTATAAAGTACAAAGCGAGCAGAAAAGGTGAAGAACCACGTGACCACGTAACATAGGCAACCCATTCTACAGAAGTGGCCACCCTGTTTCGGGAACCTAAATCTGACAATTGTGGCAATTACCATTGGCGTTGCACGTACAAATTAGGACACAGAAAACACATTTTCATAAAAAAATTAATTTAGCACGTCACACAATTTTAAAACTCTGTAAAAACATTTAATAAAGCAAAAGTTATTTAATAATATTATTGTAGAAAAACATGTTTGATTTATAAATTACAATAACTACTCAAAATGAGTGCACGAACGCCAATGAAACACAATGACGTTGCAAAAGAAAATCAGCACGGCAGGCAACATTGGAAAATAAAATTCACTACATTTAAATTAGTCAATGGTCACGTGGTTCTTCGTTTTTTTTGCTCGCTCTGTATAATAAATGTATATAAATAAAAGCTTTCATGAAAAAAATAGTTTTTTTACTTTATTTGGTCAATTCTTTTGGTCTCGGATCTTTTAAAAAACATTTTTTGAAAAATGTCACTTTTCGGACAGTACTGCATTTCCTGGGAGAGATTTTCAAGCCTCGGGTAATGTCACCCCAAAAGCAGGGTGACTTTCCCCTTTTTTCAAAATTAAAGAAAAAAGAAACCAATACTTGATAAAAACAATAACAGAAAACGGTAGAGAAAACTCAAAAATAACACATACAAATTTGAAACGACTTGAACAATGAATAAAAAATATATCAACCAAAATGTCTCAAAGCCGTTGCAAAATCACCCCGCGTTACGGCATTGCATACCGTATATGTGTTAATAAGGTGTCTTAATTTATTAACTTGGGCCTATTTGAATTTCAATAAAACGTTCTTTCAAAAAAAGTGTATGGAAAGAGTAGATGCACATTTAAGCATTGGAACATATTTTATTATGTTTGGGCGTGCTTTTCCAGATTTGATTGCAAGGGGCCATTTGTTTGTAATCTTTTTATTTAGAAATTTATGAAACACAAAATTACGATTTTTGTTTGATACAGATGAGTACTCGGAAACACAACACTTTTAAGGCTTTCTTAATAATTAATTTTTTTACAAGTTAAAAATATGCGAGGTTGAGTTTTATACAAAATTGCGATGCTAGCACCGCCTAGATGTAAATGATCTTAGTACACAAGATTAACTTACAGTCTGAAGTTAGGCGCATGGTATGGTGCGTTCCAACGTTCCGTGCTAATGCCGGCGATCTAATATTTTAATTGTATCTGCTAGTTTAGCTTTCTTATTTCTTGTGATTTAAAATTTTAAATGTCAGACGCTTGTTTTTGAAATATCCGGCGATTTAATTATAAGTAACGCAACAACAGAAACATTTTTTTATATGCCTAAATTTAATTATATGGCTAACTATTTATTAATTAGCAAATATATCTATTAAATATCTGGAGATTTAATTATTTATTCATACATTTAATCCATACATATGTAACCTTAAATGTCGAAAAAATTAAGTAGTTTTCACATTTTAAACTTGGCGCCTTATAATCACATGTTAATATTTTCAAATTGGGGTGGCTAGGGTTGAACGGGGGTAGGCACTCAACAACTCTAATGCATTATTATGGCCCGTTTTGGACTTTGCAATTTCGTTTTTATCGTGGTTCAATATCTTATTCTATTCTGAAGTTATTATTTAAGGTAAAACATGTTAAGAAAAGACACTTAGTATATATTACTAATAAAGTAGGTATGTCACAATTTGACTTTTTACCATTTTACTGTTCATTTCAAAAATTATTTCAACCAGTGATTTTATGTTGATTATAATAACAAAGCTAATTGGTCCAACTTCTTTAAAAACCGTAAACAATCAACACAGTATTATAGTACTTTTGCCAACTAAATTTTACTCAGCAAAATTTTCCTACGACATGTTTCTAAATTGTTCGAATATGTTCGTAAGGAAATGTTTATTACGTACTGTAAATAATACCGGCAATAGGTAATTGACATGTTGAATATGTTACGAACAGTTTCATATAATTAAAAGAAATACTTTCATCATCTTATATTTCATAAAAATACCCTCAATACTAGGAATGACGACGGGTACCCGAGTAGACTAGTCAGTAGTGCTTATTGGAACCATTAAATTTATTGTATTATCGGGTAACAGATAGCTTTCGGGTAACGGACAATTATCGGGTAACGGGTAATTATCGGGTAACGGGTAAATATCAGGTAACGGGTTGTAATAGGGTAATGGGTAATTATCGGGTAACGCGTAGCTATCGTGTAGCGGGTAATTATCGGGTAACGAGCAATTATCGGGTAACGGATAATTATCAGGTAATGGGTTGTAATCGGGCAATGGGTAATTATTGGGTAACGGTCAATTATCAGGTAACGGATAATTATCAAGTAACGAGTAATTATCACGTAATGGGTAATTATCGGGTAAGAGACAATTATCAGGTTACGGGTTGTAATCGGATAATGTGTAATTATCTGGTAACGGGTATCTATCGTGTAACAGGTAATTATCAGGTAACGGGTAATTATCGGGTAACAAATAATTATCGGGTAGCGGGTTGTAATCGGGTAATAGGTAATTATCAGGTAACGGGTAGCTATTGAGTAACGGGTAATTATCAGGTAACGATTAATTATCAGGTAAGAAATAATATTATCAGGTAACGGGTTGTAATCGGGTAACGTGTAATTATCGGGTAACGGGTAGCTATCGTGTATTTAAATTATTGTGTATTGTCATCCTTACTCAACACTTAAATAAAATATAATTAAATATTTTAATAATAAAAGGAATCTTTTGGAACTACAACCCGCGATCCTCGCATTGATAACTTATACTCTACCTCAAAACCACTTCAACCCAACACGTGCTGACGTTATTGTATTAATATTAACACAAACGTGTGATATAATTACATTCTGTAGACAACCTACTTTGATTGTAACCAAATTAAATCATTGTTAAAAAGCTATTGGGCGTACTCCGTAAAACACCTTGTATATACGTTTTTTATAATGTTTTTTTAACAACAGAAAAATTATCATATGAATTTTAATATTACTCAGAATGTGCTGATAAATTAAAGAGAAATTCCCAGTGTTGTTTATTTTAGTTGACCACAAACCGTGATAATTTTATTATATGTATTTTCCAGATTCGCAGTTTATAGGAAGCAGTATACTCCACTTCGCATTGAAAAAAATTATAATATATCAATAGTACACTTGTATACATTTCTAGAATAATGCAAAACCAAAAACTAAGGAATTATTGTTTCAAAATCGAAGTAAACATCTAATTGTCAATTTTTTGTACTAATTAAATAATCTTAAACTTAGATATTTCTTTTATTTTTGATCTTTAATTTGATCATTACACAGTTTTAAGTTTTTTTTTTCAATAAAAACCTATCACCGATTTTTTGCATCTAGAGCTTTCACCTATTTATATAAAAAAAAATACAACTTGTGGATTTTGCTTTCCACAATTAAATCTGGTACAAATCTCAATTCCTATCATAAAGAGTTACTGTTTCACATTTCTTATCGTCTTACGTACTGGTATTTCCATTTCCGTTATGACTTCCCATCAACTCTTTTTAAAGGATATAAGAGAATGCGAATGTATTAGAAGCTGCTAGTCCAAAGAAGAACGTTTTTCTATATACTTGGTGTTTAAATGCAAAACTTTTTGATGCAGTGAGTAACTAAAAAGGTAAGGATTGTTTAAATTTTTAAGTACATTATATTTAAAAAAAAATTAAAAATTTAGGAAATAGTCATAGAACTTATTAATAAACTTTGGTCGTTTTATTTAGAAATATTTAGTCGTTCCGTTAACAAAATTCAAGTAATGCTTGTCGAGCAACTAAAAATGCTTAGTTATTGCGTTTTAAACACACAAAGTCCTTCAAAAGTATAGAATAACGGTTCTGGTGGCATTAATATTGGTTTTCCAAAAAATATTTTATATGAAAGATTTCGATTACGTTCTGAATACTTAAAAAAAAATTTGTACCAAAGCTATGAGCGCCGTGATGTCATCAGTTATATTTTTAGAGTTATTGGTATTAAATTAAAGCAAATAAAACAGCAATTTAAAAAAGGAAATAAAACTCAAGTAGGGGAATTTAAAAAAAAATAAGTTTTCACCGTTTAAAAATTGAGAATTGTTTTGTTTTAATTCTTTTGATATTTTCTTGTCACAATAAAATGTTTAAGCAAATTAATGAATAAACCACTTAAAGTTTATTATTGTTTTTTGTTTTCGAAGCGAACTTTAAAAAAAGTAATTATGAATATCATTATTAGGCATTTAAGGTTTTTTTAAAAAACGTCCTCTGGCGGCCAAAATTAAAAGTTAATAAATAAGTATTATACACAGCTGTAAAGAAAATTAAAAGGTCTATCCAAATATGCAAAAATATACAGGGTGTTCCATTAAAAATAAAAAATTTGCTATCACTTCCGGTTAAACCAGGAGTCCAAATTATTACCGTTTTATGTCGTAATATGCATGTTTATGTATATATTACCCAGAAAAAATTTGATATTAATAATTCAAAAATTGAGTAAATGGCCGGTTGTTACCCGTTCTCGCGGCCACCCGGTATGTCGAACACCAGCTGTCCACTCCATAGAGTTAATTTTTATTTTAAATTTAAAGCGCTATATATATATATATATATATATATATATATATATATATATATATATATATATATATATATATATATATATATATATATATATATATATATATATATATATATATATATATATATATATATATATATATATATATATATATATATATATATATATATATATATATATATATATATATATATATATATATATATATATTGCTGTGTGTTCTAATTCAAAAATTTATTTATAAACTTAAAATTAAAAATTATTACTAATTTTTTTTATTACTTAAAAAAGTATGAGATTTTGTTAAAGTATGAGATATTCTTCGTGGTCTTGTAATTCATTGAAGTTTATTTATATCGACGGTAATGCAGTGGTAATCTTGATTTCTTGTATTTCTTTTTGGTTAAATGCATTTGAAGTAGCATTGAGATTTTCCAGGATACTATTCCTAGAATAGAATTATTTATATTAGTAAAACTTGACTAAAAAAAATTATAGCATATATAAAACATGCTAAGGCAATTTAATATTGACGCAAACTATAAATAATTTAACTTGAATTAATTTATTTATCAATAATAAAATCGTTTGTGTAAAAATATGAGTCGAACTGTGTATAATATTAAAGGGTAATCCTTATTTGAGATGTTATTGGTTGAAAAGTGTGTTTTTAAAATGAATAAGTGAATTAAAATAAAAAAAAAAATTTTATTTTTAGAAAATTATTTTGACGCACCGTGTATAATTTTAATTTAGAATTAATTTAATTAAGGTGTTTATTGAGTTAATTTAATTTAGTTTTATTAGATAACCTAATTGTTTATTTATATTTAAAACAAACCGTATACATTACTTTTGAGTATGTCGGTATATAAAATATTGTAATGTAAATAGTTTTCTGTATTTTAGGTCAAGGTTGTAAGAATTTGCCAGACGGTTTTTGTATAAACTATAGTCACAGATAAAAGTGATAAGAAGTCAATGACCTCATATAAATTACTTGTAAACCTAGGGTTTATGTTAATTAAGGAATGTAACTATGGTTTTAAATTAATGAATAATTAATTGATAATTATTAATGCTAATAAGCTGGTATTGTTTAATTTATGTGCTTTTATAAATATGAAAAAAATATGTTAATTTTAAAATTTTAAGAAAAATTTTCTTCATTGAATGTACCTGTCATACGTTGATTTATGTTTGAATCGCGTATTTAAAATAGTTGTATTCCAGT
This sequence comes from Ctenicera cuprea, assembly GCA_958336395.1. NCBI lineage: Eukaryota > Metazoa > Arthropoda > Insecta > Coleoptera > Elateridae > Ctenicera > Ctenicera cuprea. The sequence goes on along the minus strand of OY284494.1, from coordinate 28,155,184 downwards.
TAATCTGGGATAATGACATTTATGTAATAAGTTGAATAAGGGTGAAATTTAGATTAGATTGTAAGGTTTCGTAGCTATCTTGTAAAAACAATAGAATTTTAATTGTTTCCGGTGTTATCGTTATGTAAAGGATACTTAAGGGTGATATTTGTATAATTTGATATATTTGGAAATTTAGTCTGGGGGTTCGAGATTAAATTTTTCAAGAGAGCTTCCGGTAAGAATTTGCATAGCGTGGGTGCGTTAATGTTTAGCTCCCAAATTTTTGATAATGTAACTAGAAATTTTAATGTGAACAAAATAAATTGTTGTTATAAGTGACAGTAATAAGGTGTTTTATTATTTAAAGAAAGTTGAGAAAAATCCGTTGAAGAATATAAAAGTTATTGGAAGATTAAAAAGTAAAATTGTGAAGCGTCCTTTCTTTATTGTAAAAATATTAATTTGTGCAAGTATTAAATATTCCAATGGGAAACTAAATTAAAATCTAACTATAATAACCAGTGATCCAAGTAATTAAAGAACAATTTGAAAGTTTCTTCGACAAATAAATTCAATAAATTATAAATTGATAAAAAATGGCGTACCTGAGCACCATCTTATGATAAAAAATAGTTCTGCGAATTTCCGGTTTTTGAGGTGGAGAAATACATCTTGTTGTCAATCGTGCAGATTTGTATTTGACAGATAATATGGAATTAATCTTCTTCGTGTGATATAATAATAAATCTGTAATAATAAAAGTTGAACAGTTATAATTAAAAATAAAAATGCTAAAAATAAATGAAAAATTAAAGTAATGATAAATTGAAAAATATAATTTCTAATAAAAAAAGGGAATTACATACCTGAGAAAAACTGTTATTGAAGATTTTGCTGGAGAACTCATGGTTTAGTATTATCGGACAGGCAGCGTTAGGACAGCACACATCATACCGTGCACAAGCACATCACAGACAGGAAAGAAAAATTGGTTGTATGAGTTAGCTACCATTCAAATACGTGGAAGCGCACGCATCAAAGATTCCGAACTTCAAAGATGAACATTGTAAAAAGATAAGTAATAATTTTCGTGGTGTTTCAATAAAAAAAATTTGTTTTATTTATTATAAATGTACAGAGATGTTTTAAATATTATTTTATGGTGATGTATTTGCGTGTAAATGTAGTAGGTGGTATTCTGGAAATCTGCAATTCATTTTTTTAAATAACCCATCGACAATAGTGAAGCTACATGATGTTCAAGAATTTAAAATTATCCCTGAGATTAAGTACAAGATGAATTTATGTCAATCAATTATTTACATGTCAAAATTTTAATAAGAGTCTCTTGTTTTAAAATAAAATTCCCATGCTTATAAATTTATTTGAAATTTATTTTTTTATGAAAATGCTTAAAACTAAATTAAAACACACAGCATTTAATTATATTAATTTTATTACTGAGCTAGCAAATGTGGGTCAAAAATAAATAATAATTCAAAGTTTACAAAATTTATGATTTTTCAAATGTTTGGAATTTTTAAAAAATTAAAAAAAGAATTTTTCAAAATTCTTATCTCACAGCATAATTTATGACGATTCCAACGTGGGGCTATTTAATTTTATTTAAGAATTTAATTTTTAATAAGAATTTTAAATATTCTTATTACATAGCATAATTTATGGCGCCCAACGTGGGGCTATTTATATTTATTTTTCTATTAAAAACTTTAAATTAATTAATTATCTTAAAATTATGAAAATGTCTGGATATTTTCAAATACCCAGATACACAGCATAATTTATGGCGCCCAACGTGGGGCTATTTATATTTATTTTTCTATTAAAAACTTTAAATTAATTAATTATCTTAAAATTATGAAAATGTCTGGATATTTTCAAATACCCAGATACACAGCATAATTTATGGCGCCCAACGTGGGGCTCGATTGGGTTATTTATGTATAATTAAAGGGTAATATTTTTTTATAAATAAAGTTGAGGTTTATTTGAATAATATTTGGGGTTATAAAATAATTTATGTGGGGTAAATGAAAACATTCTGGGACAACAGCGATTTAAGTAATAAAAAAGGAGAAGAGTTCCAAGTAGTTAAAAAGAAAAAGAGGAGTAGGAGTAAGAAATCTAAAATGGAACCAGAAAAGAAAATAGAAGAAGAACAAGATGTTGAGAAGGAAGAAGAAGAAGGTGCTGCAAGCACAAGTAAGAGTAGTAAGGAGGGAGAAAGTTCAAAATTAGAATACATGATAATGAATATGATAAAGGAGATGAGAGAGAATAGTGAAAAAACTAATAAAAAAATTGAGGAGAGTAGGGAAGAAATGAAGAGGGAAATAAAAGAGAGTAGGGAAGAAATAAAGAAAATAGAAGTAAATTACAGCAATCATGGAAAAGTGGAGGATATTAAGGAGAAATTAGTACAAGAAATGGAGACAGGTCATGTAGAGATAAATAAAGAATTAAATAAAGAATTAAATGTTGAAGCAGAAAATAAATGGAATAATACAGAGAAGAATGATTTAATTAATTTACCATCAATACGACTTAGATTGAATAATATTGAATTTGTTACTATTATAGATATGGGGGTTGATTTATCACTTATAAGTGAAGACGTCGTCGTTAATAATTATGAATTATTGGAGAATAATATTGTAATATTTGGGGGGTTTAATCTAATAGATGAAAATAAAATGAAGTTTGGTCGTATTGAGGAAAGATTGGATTGTGATTTGAATATCAATGAAGTTAAAGTATCTGCGAAACTATTAATTGTTCCGGACATGATTGTCGACATGGTGCTTGGAAGCGATTTTTTGGAATATCATAATATGATTATTGAAGAGGATTGTCTAATTTATAAAAACATCAAATTTCCATTTTTAAACAAAGAACAGAGTAATAATTGTAAAATTAATGAAATGAAGGAAGAATTACCCGAAATCAATGAAGTGTGTTTAAATTTTAAAAAGTGTACAGAATCATCCTCAAAGATTAATAAAGAAGAAAAGGAGTGTGAAACCCTAATTTATCCAGAGGGGGATAAAACAGAAGTTCATATACAACAGAAAAATTTCCCGAAAGAAGAACCAGACTTGGAAGAAGCATTAAATGAAAATGAAATTAAATTAACTGAAAGTAAATATGAAATAAAGAATACAAATGGTGATGAAATAAATAAAGCAGAATTGAATAAATATGAAATAAAAAATAGTAATATTGTTAATGACATGAACAAGTATAAAGAGCTTGAAATAAGTAAAGATAAAGATCAAATAGAGAATAACGTAAAGGAAAAGGAAGAATTTTCAGAAAATAAAATTTATTCGTGGATAGAGAATAAAGAGGAAACCAAAATAAAATCTTCAAAATATAAAAATAATCAAATTTCTTTTAAAGATAGGAAAGTGAAAATAAAATATTCAAAATACAAAATGTATTTAATATTATTTGAAAATCAGCCAAAAGTAAAATTAAAATCTACAAATTATAAAAATTATCCGATATCAGTAATAAATAAAATAATTACTAAAATGAAAATTTTAAATAATATAAAGTACTTGAAGAGTATTAAAAATAATACGAAATTTAAAATGAAATTTTTAATGAATACAAAGTATTTGGAGAATTTTAAACATAAGACTAAATTTAAATTAAAATTAAAAAATGATAAAATATATCCAGAGAATTTTGAAAATAAAACAAAAGTTAAAATAAAATGGTTAAATAATAAAAAGCGTCCAAACAAATTTAAACATAAAGCGAAAATTAAATTAAAATATTTAAATAATAAGAAGGATCCTGGGAAATTAAAATACAAGAAGAAAGTTAAAATGAAATTAATAAACAATGGAAAGTATCCGGATACCTGCAGAAACAAAAAGAAGGTGAAAATGAAAATTTCAAATAATAATATTAATGCGAAGGCCTTGGAAAATAAAAAGAAGGTCAAGATGAAATTTAGAAATTACATGAAAGAGCCTGCGCAATTTAAAATTAAAAAGAGGGTGAAAATGAAAGAATTTTAGATAAAGGCAGGATAGGAGTTAGAGGGGGATATTTTATAGTTAAGAATGCTAAGAGGATTTTTGGGGATTTTAAATTATTATCGGAAATTTACTCCAGGATTAGCAGATAAAATATTAATTTTGACTGAAATTGTTAGAAGGGGGAGAGTAATTTTTTTTTTAGTTAATTTTTGCAAAATTTGCAATTATTATTATAAGGGGTTTTCAAATTTTGAAAAATTAAAGGGGGATTTATGCTGTGTGTTCTAATTCAAAAATTTATTTATAAACTTAAAATTAAAAATTATTACTAATTTTTTTTATTACTTAAAAAAGTATGAGATTTTGTTAAAGTATGAGATATTCTTCGTGGTCTTGTAATTCATTGAAGTTTATTTATATCGACGGTAATGCAGTGGTAATCTTGATTTCTTGTATTTCTTTTTGGTTAAATGCATTTGAAGTAGCATTGAGATTTTCCAGGATACTATTCCTAGAATAGAATTATTTATATTAGTAAAACTTGACTAAAAAAAATTATAGCATATATAAAACATGCTAAGGCAATTTAATATTGACGCAAACTATAAATAATTTAACTTGAATTAATTTATTTATCAATAATAAAATCGTTTGTGTAAAAATATGAGTCGAACTGTGTATAATATTAAAGGGTAATCCTTATTTGAGATGTTATTGGTTGAAAAGTGTGTTTTTAAAATGAATAAGTGAATTAAAATAAAAAAAAAAATTTTATTTTTAGAAAATTATTTTGACGCACCGTGTATAATTTTAATTTAGAATTAATTTAATTAAGGTGTTTATTGAGTTAATTTAATTTAGTTTTATTAGATAACCTAATTGTTTATTTATATTTAAAACAAACCGTATACATTACTTTTGAGTATGTCGGTATATAAAATATTGTAATGTAAATAGTTTTCTGTATTTTAGGTCAAGGTTGTAAGAATTTGCCAGACGGTTTTTGTATAAACTATAGTCACAGATAAAAGTGATAAGAAGTCAATGACCTCATATAAATTACTTGTAAACCTAGGGTTTATGTTAATTAAGGAATGTAACTATGGTTTTAAATTAATGAATAATTAATTGATAATTATTAATGCTAATAAGCTGGTATTGTTTAATTTATGTGCTTTTATAAATATGAAAAAAATATGTTAATTTTAAAATTTTAAGAAAAATTTTCTTCATTGAATGTACCTGTCATACGTTGATTTATGTTTGAATCGCGTATTTAAAATAGTTGTATTCCAGTTAATCTGGGATAATGACATTTATGTAATAAGTTGAATAAGGGTGAAATTTAGATTAGATTGTAAGGTTTCGTAGCTATCTTGTAAAAACAATAGAATTTTAATTGTTTCCGGTGTTATCGTTATGTAAAGGATACTTAAGGGTGATATTTGTATAATTTGATATATTTGGAAATTTAGTCTGGGGGTTCGAGATTAAATTTTTCAAGAGAGCTTCCGGTAAGAATTTGCATAGCGTGGGTGCGTTAATGTTTAGCTCCCAAATTTTTGATAATGTAACTAGAAATTTTAATGTGAACAAAATAAATTGTTGTTATAAGTGACAGTAATAAGGTGTTTTATTATTTAAAG